>WSYH01010081.1:0-24080 GCA_036426205.1 Ascaphus truei | reverse complement strand
TATATATATATACTGTATATATATATATATACTGTACATACGTATGTATATATGTGTGTTTATAAGTGGAATCAGACCAAAAGTAGCAAGAAACGTCACTATAAAAAAACAGGTCAGTCCACATCTGATGATATATCAGGTATGATCACTTCAGATATGGTCTCTTTGGATTATGACAGCAAACAGGCATCCGGCTCAGAAAACGAAACCTCCACATGCCCCCCTTTTTTATTCAGAGGCAGGGGTCCCAGGGGACCAAGAGACAAACGAGGAGGGGAACCAATAAGTCTTCGCGACCGCGAATTATACGGGTACAAGACCCAAAAGAAACTTCATTAACATCTACTGAAGACAGACTGACAATAGTCAACCTCTCGGATATTCAACTAACACCTATACAGTGCAGTGTGTTGGAACGTGGTCAATCCTTCTCCCCTGTTTGCGACAAGTTCGAGTGGACTAAAGATCTGCATCTTTTTTGTAGGAAACTTCTTTTGTATAAGCACTCTCTCAAATCAAGTGAATCTAGGATGCCTCAACTCGACATTTATGGCCTTATATCTACTGATCATCGCAATCTCAACATCTTGCTTTCATTAGCGGATGATAGTGGGGTTTCCACACAGATTTAATTGGCTGTAGCAAGCCATATTCGACCGAAGTCAGTCGTTTGCCCGCCTATACAGACCTCATCACATATAGAAGTGTTCTCAGGACTTGTGAGTCATGCCATATCCCAACTGCCAGAGAAAATCTACAACACCAATCTCACCAAGGCTGAGTGGCTGGCAATCGAGAGTCTTCAACAGATGAAAACCATTGAATTCAAGCCCTCCGACAAGGGGGGGGCAACATTGTTTTGTGGCCGAAAACCTCCTATGAATTAGAGGTTTATAAACAACTTTGTGACCGCACTTGCTACGAAGAACTGCCTGGTGATCCAACTTTAAAATTTAAACTCAAGTTGGACAAAATTTTGGCAGAAGCATTTGCAGTTGGCACAATTACCAAACGTAATTATGAAGGGTTGGTCTCTAAAAATCCAGTGGTTCCAACTTTGTATCTGCTGCCTAAAATACACAAAAACCTTTCCCACCCCCCCCCCCGGGCCAACCTATTGTATCTGGCATAGGGTGGTTATCGGAGCCCATCTGCTGTTTCCTTGATTGTTTTTTATGCACATCTGTAGAAACCCATCGGATTTTCGTGATACAATGGATGTCTTGTCAAGATTGGACCAGGTTGTGGTCGATGGGGAGACTATTCGTGCGACGTGGAGTCTTTATACCTGTATTCCACACCAGGATGGGTTGGACGCTGCCAGGTACTTTCTCTCGATGCAAAACCTGAGTTCCAATCTTGTCGATACTCTCATGCAATTTGTATTATTTGTTTTAACACATAATTATTTTGTTTAAGAATTCTTTCTTTCTTCAAATCAGGGGAACGGCGATGGGCGCTACGTGCGCACCCTCCTATGCAAATCTCTTCCTGGGGTGGTGGGAAAGAGAGGTGGTATTTACAGATGAGAATATCCATCTCACCAGTCATGTCCTGTTGTGGTTGAGGTACATTGACGACATCTTCATTCTCTGGCAGGGCTCTGCCACAGAGTTTGGGTTGTTCGTCGATGTCCTCAATCACAACGGGCATAATATCAAACTCACATCACAGTGGAGTAAGAGCACTGTGGAATTCCTGGATCTTTTGATTTGTATTGATAAAGAGGGACGTATCTCCACTGATATTCACAGAAAACAAATGTCGACCAACTCAGTCCTACACGCGTCAAGCTCACACCCGGTGCACCAAATCTATGTTATACCGGGTGGTGAATTCTTACGGCTTAGGTGTAATTGCTCCACCAAGGAGATTTTTCTTGGCAGAGCAAAAGAACTTAAAAAGCGTTTTAAAAATCGCGGTTATAGCCATCAACAGATCCATCAGGGATTCCACACTGGCCTCTCCAGGGAGAGGGATTCACTTTTGGTTCCTAAGGCTCACAGAGTTGAGGACTCTGTTATTCGCTTTATTGGCACGTACAACTGCCAATGGGCTAAATTGCGGAGTATCATAAACCAGCACTGGGGTATTCTGCTGACTGATTTGGATTTACGCCTGGTTCTGGGAGACTCAGTCAGCCTGACAAATAGAAGATCACCTAATTTAAGAGACAAACTTGTCAGGAGTCATTATACTCTTACTCCCTCTAGTACATTTTTGAGTTCTAAAACCAAAAAGGGTTTTACAAAATGTCGCATGTCTTCAGCTTGTTAACACATGTCTCAAACATCTAAATTTTCCAACAGTAATAGGACAAAAGGATATAATATCCTATTCTCACTTAATTGTAAGTCCAAGGGAGTTGTTTATTACTTGAGTTGTCCCTGCCATATGATATATGTGGGCATGACTATGCGTGAACTATGGTTCCGCGTATTGGAGCATGTCCGCACTATCAAAAATGCACAGCGTGACGTCTCAGCCAGCAAAAAGATTACCTCAGTTTCAAGAGACATTTTATGTCGACACATAACTCTGATCCCTCGCTACTGTTTGCCTTTGCCATTGATAGGGTTTCACTTGGTGTTAGAGGGGGAGACCTAGAGAAATGTCTCTTTAAAAAAGAATGTACAGTAGGTGGATTACACAACTTGGGTCCCTCATGCCCCATGGTCTCAATGATTACATGGGGTATGCTATGTTTCTCTAGGTCTCCACCCTCCCCGTGGATTTCCCTTCAGCGCTCTTTTACCTTTTGATTTTATTCCTCTCTTTTCATACTTATATATTTTTATTATTTTTATTTATTCATAATAATTTTTTTTGTTCTTCTCTTATCTGTTCTTATCCCACTATGTGTATACTTTCTGTGCTTTCTCTCTATAGTAGCTGTATGTGTGTTTTTATGGCATTTTTTTTAACATTCACTCGGTCACTGTCTGCATGTTTCCTCTTTCACAAATGTTTTTGGCACTTGGTGGTCATTATTCACACTTTGTATGCTTCAATGAAAGTAATTATCTATTTTGCAGTTTCAGGGCATGTTGTTCTGCTGCTATATTCAGACTACCATGCGAGTACCCTGATTGGTCCTTGCCTGCCATGTGATTTTGTGTCTTTGATTGCAAGCTCTGTAGTGTCACATTTCCTCTACCCATCTGCATTCCTGCTGTTCATTGGGAGTGGATTCTGCTCAACACCTACATTATTATTACCTCTTATTACCACCTATGCATTTTCTGCTTATACCTTTTAGCATTATTTGTCTTGATTATTCAGCCCAGGTGGGATACATTTGTAGGTAGGATTGCAGTTTGCCTTTTTCCATCTTAGATGGGACTGTTAGTACTCAGTTCCTTCATGTGAGGAGATCTGTTTATATAGGTCGGGTAGCTCTTTGTGCTCCTGCATTCATGGTATTACTCATGCTGTGTTTCGTGTGCACACACACCTGACCTTTACGTATTTTATTACTCCAGTTTTTTGTCATATTTAACCGGCCGGTTATTACTCCAAGTGGAATCCTTGAGATCCCACTGGGGAATCTTTGCTAGGTAACTTCACCTGCGGTTTGCAACTTACGCACATATTAGGCTTTTCATGTCTGCTTGATTTATCCCGGTTTGTTTTTTATTTGTATGTCTCTTTTTAGTTTTCTCATTGTTCTTTTTTGCCATCGCTCCATGATTAATACATTTTGATATTCTTTTGTCTAGCTCTTTGTATACTTTGGATCTGAGTGCTTGTTTTGGGACCTTCTGTCTTTTTGTGTTATGTGTAACGCTCGGCCTGCCCACAAGCCAGACGAGACCCCGGGACTGAGGTGGAAAGCAGTAAACGGGGGCACGGCCGGAGTGTGGAAGTAGCATAGATGGTCCTGGTAACAAAGGTTGTTAGTTTTACCGTACTTGACAACTCCAGCGTAGAAAGGTAAAGTCCGTAAGCCAGTGGTCTTGGGATGGAGAGAGCAGCGTAGTAGAATGTCCGTAAGCTGTGTCCAGGGGATATAGAAGTCAGCAGGGTAGTAAAGTCCAAAGCCAATCCAAGGGGTACCAGAGAGCAGCGTAAACGAAGTCCCAAGCCAAGGGTCAGAATCCAGGGAGGTCAGCAGAATAGCCAGGGACAGGAACAGGAACTGAAAGACAAAGAGGGCCAGGCAACAGCAGACCGCACCAAGGTACAGAAGCTATGCAGAGCAAGGAGGTAATGGTGAGAGAAGACTAAACAGGGGGCTGGGACCGAGGAAGGGGAGGGACTGAGGCGCGGCCAGAGGGAGGACCTGATAGGGGAGGAGTGCCTGGGAGGCTGGGACCTATAAGAGTGAGGGGAGGAAGGGGGGAGTGGCCCGAGGGAGGACCTGGAAGGGTAGAAGTGTCTGGGAGGCTGGGGCCTATTGGGGCGAGGGGACGAGCGGAGGAGTGGCCCGAGGGAAGACCTAATAGGGGAGAAGTGTCTGGGAGGTTGGGACCTACCAGGGCAAGGGGAGGAGTGGCCCGGGGAAGGATCCGATAGGGGAGACGTGCCTGGGGGGTGGAGCTGCGGGAGCAGTGGCAGAGAAGCGCACACTGTGCGCGCAGCTGCAGGAGAGGAGGAGTCAGGCGCACGGCACCAGCAAATAGCCTGGGTCCGCGCGCACCCGTAAGGGTGACGTGCGCAACCCGGAAGTGCGGGAACAGCTGTGGAGGGGGCCGTGAGGAGTGAGGGATGCCGCTGGGGAGCCTGGGTGGCACGGAGACCAGGTAAGGAAGCGCTGGAAGTGGGTATACCTGCAGCGCGGATCCTTACAGTACCCCCCCTCGAGGGTCGGACTCCGGACGAACCATCCAAGGTTTGAGGGGAAACTTTTGGTGAAACCGTTTGAGCAGGGACGGGGCGTGAAGATCCATATGCGAGACCCAAGAACGATCCTGATGTCCGTATCCCTTCCAGTGGACCAAAAACTGGAGCTTGCCCCTAGAGATGCGAGAGTCAATGATGGACTGGATTTCGAACTCCTGTTGTCCAGGTACAATGGGGGGAGGAGGCCAAAGAGAAGGATGAGCGAATTGCTTGCCTTGAATAAATGGTTTCAAGAGTGAAACATGGAAGACGGGAGAGATCTTCATAGAGGGAGGCAAGCTAAGCTGATAAGCAACAGGATTGATTTGTCTTAGGATAGAGAAAGGACCCAGAAACCTGGGGGACAGTTTAGGGTTTGGGGCCTTCAGTTTGATATTTTTAGATGAAAGCCAGACCTTCTCTCCAGGTGCGAACTTATGGGCCTCCCGACGAGGCCTATCTGCTTGTCTCTTCTGTCTTAGCACGGACTCCCGTAACACAGTTTGAATCCTCCTCCAAGACCCCTGTAAGGTGGATACCCTATCATCAGCTGCAGGAACTCCGGATCTGGGAGAATACATGTGAAGACGGGTAGGATGAAATCCGTAGTTTACAAAAAACGGTGATTCTTGAGTGGACTCATTCTTGAGAGAGTTAATCGCAAATTCAGCCCAAGGAAGTAACTCAGCCCAATTATCCTGAGAATCGGAAGAAAAACAACGCAAATACTGTTTGAGGGACTGGTTCATGCGTTCATTCTGTCCATTTGTTTGGGGGTGATAGCCTGAGGAAAAAAGGAGAGAAATGCCCAACCTCTGGGAAAATGCACGCCAGAATTTAGAAACAAATTGAGTACCACGATCCGAGACAATGGACAATGGGACGCCATGAATACGAAAAATTTCTTTTACGAAAATATCCGCCAAAGTACTGGAATTGGGTAGACCCTTGAGGGGAATAAAATGAGCTTGCTTAGAGAATCTGTCGACAATTACAAGAATAGTAGTCATACCATTAGACGGGGGAAGATCCACAATGAAGTCCATGGCAATGTGACTCCAAAGACGGTCCGGGACCGGGAGGGGTTTTAAAAGACCAGAAGGCTTTTGATGGACAGATTTATTTTGTGCGCAGACTGGGCAAGAGGAGGTGAACGCTCTAATGTCCTTTAACATATTGGGCCACCAGAAGTTTCGCCGAATCAGATCAGAAGTCTTCTTAAACCCGGGATGGCCGGCAGATCTGGAGGAATGACCCCATTCAAGAATTTTGAGATGAAAACGTGGGGCTGCGTAAAGACGACCATCAGGAACTTCGAGCCCTTCGGGGACCTGTGCTTGAGACTCCAAAATCTAATCCAGAATGTCAAAAGAGGTAGCCGAGATAAACAATTGGGGGGACAGAATGGACTCCGGGACTTCCTGTGACTTCTCCTCAGTGCTAAACTGATGGGACAATGCATCCGCTTTGATATTCTTATTCCCAGGAATATAAGGGATGATAAAGTTAAACCTTGAGAAGAACAACGCCCAACGAGCTTGACGGGGCCCAAGACGACGAGCACCTTCAATGTAAGAAAGATTTTTGTGGTCTGTCAGGATCACAATGGGTTCCTTCTAGAAGATGTCTCCACTTCTGTAATGCCATTTTTATGGCCAACAATTCCCTATTCCCTACGTCGTAATTTCTTTTTGCTGAAAATTTTTTTTTAGAAAAAACCCACAGGGGTGTAGTTTATCTTCGGGGGTGGTTCTTTGAGAGAGAACACAGAAAAAAGGATAGGTGCAAAACAGCGCTAATGGTAAAACAAGCCTCCAGTTCCCTAAATGCGCTGTGCTCCCTTGATCTCTCTTTTTCTATGTTATCGTGATCCCTCTGGCGTGGTCTTGTGTTCTAATGCAACGGTCCACAACCTTTTTGAAGTGAAACTTCTTAGCTGATGGTGTGTCTTGAAAAATTCTCATAAGGTAAAATAGTCTTCTTTGTAACACAATTTAGGCCTTGTTCAGGGTGCCGGAGGCAGGAGTTGGAAGGCGGGCGTTCACGAGGGCGGGCGGCAGTCTGCTGGGCGATGTGTGTTCATCCTCCCAGCAGACTTTTTCAGGAGTTGAGGAGGCGGGGAGGGGGCGGGGCTACAGACGTGAGGTTAGGGATCCAAGTTGCAGTCTTGAAATCATTCTCAAGAATGATTTCATTGGCTGCCGAGGTCCCAGTGACGCTGCTGCAGCTTCAAAAAACGAATTGGTTTGTTTATTAAAACTGTAGCCAGCGTCAACTCCGTACTTCGGAGACAGGGCAGCTGCTACCCTGACAACCAGTATTCAATTTGAATACTTTGTGTCCCACGGCAGCTCGCACGTCAGCATGCCCTCCCTCCGAAGCCTGCACCCTGAACGAGGCCTTAAAACGGAAGTGAGGGACTGCGCATGTGCTGAATTTGCCCAGCTCACCGGAAGCACATTACAGCTGCCTGTTGACCGGCTCCCCGGGCGCACAGAGCCACAGCCTGTAACCAACTCCCTGGGGCCTCCGGCCGGGATGTGTGGTGGGAGCTGGGCCGAGGTCCCGTCCCTAGATCTCCACACACACACTCACCTTGCACGCCCTGCAGCCAGTACATGCGGTGCACCACCAGGCCGGAGCTGCACCAGTACGGGCTGAGCTGCACGGTGCCGAGTACCAGCTCCCGCATGGTGACCCCCGGATTGCTCACTGCGGAGCACACGTGTCAGGGGGACAGCGTCATGACAACCAAGCCACGCTATTACCCACAGAGTCTGAGCTGCTGCACATTGTTCTATTATACCAACACCTATATATATACACACACAGACACACACACACACACACACACACACTATAAAATATAGAAGTGCAAATAGTAAAAAAAAATTGAAAACCTCAAATGTATAATGAAAAAGGCAGAAGTGCACAACATGCAAGCTGTGTAGACATACCACTTCACATACATATAAATAAATATAATATAGCAACTGTAATTATTATTATTATTTTTTTTTAAAGGGTTTCGTGCCGAGCACGAAATTGAATGAAAATGAAAGTATCAATGAAATTGTACTTTGATATTTATAATTTTGATGGAATAAAACACTTTTGAGAGTGACAAAACACACAGAAGTTTCACTTAACGTGCGTACTTAGCACCCCCTCCCCCCCCCTTTTTTTACACTGTGCATCCCCTTCTAGAAAATATTTGTTCTGCGAACCCCTAATTAATGTTATTGTCTATTCATCAGACTGTTGCTAACCAAACTGTATGACCGATCCCAGGCAGTATAGTGTCCTGAGCTTGTGGGGGGAACATACACTTAATATGGCCCCAAACTGCCCCAGTATGTGCAGACAGCATGGGGGGTATAGCTGTCACTCACTGTGGGAGCTCCAAGTCACGTCCTACAATGCCTTGCTGCTGTGGATGCAAAGGATTGTGGGGAGCGACTTTGGAATCTCCTGCTGTAATTGACAGCTACACCACCGACGCTAAGGTGCAGTTTGGGGTCTAAGTGCGCAGTCCCCACAGGAACCCGCTATACTGCCTGGGATCCACCATTTAAACCCATTTTTAACGAACCCCTTGAGGACACCTCACGAAGAAACCCCTGTTGGGAGTCGCTCTTCTAATGCATCATTTGTCAGAAAGGTATGACCATGTGAGTGTTCATCCACAAAAGTCAAACCATACAAACACACTTTATATCATTGCGTACTTTCAGAACAACTCTATTTTACTGCAAAGTAAAATCGCTCTCCATCCTTTGCTAGGACCGCCGAAGGATTGTTCAAAAGAATCTTTGGTCTAATTTTCCAAGACAGCATGTCACTATTTGTATTTGTAAGGATCATGGTATGAGATGAAAAAAACATTACATTACAAATACCGTCTGCCCACTCAACACACGCAAACTCTCAAAGCTTAGCTTGGCTCTAACGCTGGGATTCACTAAGGTCAGATGTGGGTTCTCGCCCCCCTAATCCGATCAATGACTTTCATAGCTGTTAGCACTGGATTTGATACCCTGCATCAGAGCTTAGTAACTCTAACTGAATTTGCCCCTAAGAGTGCTATAAAATATAATAACTACTGCAAAATCCTACATCATTGTAAATAGAAGCTGAATGTTGGAAGAATATTGTTTGTCAGGCACAGTTTATTTTTATTCTAACCACACTAACAAATCAATAGAAACGGTTCCCTATAATGAGATACATGAACTGGTATGAAATACATTGCAACCACAAGGTTTCTTGGCTTTATAGGGGTGAAAATGTACTTGAACGTACTAAGCCAGGGGTGGCCAACTCCAGTCCTCAAGGGCCACCACCAGCAGGTCAGGTTTTCAGGATATGCACAATAGGAAGTATAGCGCACAGCCAAGAGAGTGGGTCAAAAAGTGTATCCAAAATTTCGCTTTATTCGTCCATTAAAAACGGAGGTCTGACAATCCTCCTACATGTTTCGTGCAATAGCACTTTATACTTGATACCTGTTCTAAACGTACTGAAAAGGGCTTGAAGATTTATTTATAATCTTGCTTTTGTTTAAACTTCCCATTGATGTCACCTTTTCCATCCCTGAACATGATGCATAATGAGAGAAGGAGTGGCTTAGTGAGTAAAGACACTGACTGGCACTCTCACTTTATCTCCCTGTGCCTCAGGCACCAAAAACAAAAATTGTAAGCTCCACGGGGCAGGGACTGTGTCTGCAAAATGTCTCTGTAAAGCGCTACGTAAAACTAGCAGTGCTATACAAGAACATGCTATTATTATTATTATAAGGCAGGAAGATATCTATATATCTAGGTGGTGACGTCTGCGGGAGGGATCAGTGAGAGAGTGGTATTGTTGGTACTTTGTATCTGTGTTCTCTGCTACTGACTCAATTTTATTGCGATCGCATCCAGGTTCAGCAGCTGTTTACCACTCAGTGGTTAAAGGTCCAGCCTGTCTCTATGCTGTGGTTCATTTATGTCAGTCAGTCTCATGTTTGTCAGACATCAAGTTGCATTTAGTTGTGTTTATGTTGACACTTACTATCAGGACTGGCAGCCTGCTGGCAAACGCTATTCAGACTCCTCATTACAAATGCTTAGCAATTTTCAAGCTCATTTGTAAATGGTAGTTTGTGTTACATTCCGAATACAGCTGTTTTGCAGGAGATATTACATTCACAGTATTGATTATATTTGGACGGCATGTCCACTGACCACAGTATCATTGGGATTTTTGCTTATACCAATTTAGCAGAGTGTTTAGTATCAGCTGCTTCCTGGTTTTTATATTCCAATTAGCTTTACTGAACCATTATCTGTGTGTTGTTTTTGTTAACGTCATTGGGCGTAGAATCAATCCACGTACCACCAACCTGTTATTGTGTTGCGCTAACAGTGATAATCAACATCTTATGAGATTAGAATATAATTACATATACCAGTTAGACACTGTCTTGTTCTATTTATAACAATACAGGTTGGTTTTGATCGGTATGCTACGCCACATGCCGCACAGCACACTTACAGAGGTATAGTATTTTGAGTCCTTATAGCAGAGAACCTTGCTCCCTATTATAGGCTAATTCAGTGTAAATTGGCTTTGCTGGTTTATTTCAGGCATAGCCTACAGCATTATACACCATAGCCCTCTACCATCTCTCCACTCCCTTCCGCTATAAGTACATTATATGTTGTTACTATCAATTACTCTGTGTTTAGAACCTATTTTAATGTGTGATTAATTAAACGCTAAGTTTTAATCGCCCAGGAGTGCGCTCTCAAATGAGCTTCTAGTTGTTAAGCGTTGGCACTAAAATGCCTTCACTCTCCAGCTGTTGTTAGATATCTATATACTAATTCTGTGCTAGGCCAAAAAAATGGGGGCTAAAGAAAATCTTTTATAAGGTGGTTCATGTTCATTGTGGTTTTTATAAACAGATAATATTAATTTTCTACTGAACAGTGATACAAATCTATATTGTTGTATGCAAGTTTCTCTCCTGCCATGAAGAAAACACCCTACATGAATACTTTTAATCTTGGTCCAGTATAATGTAGCCATCTTCCATTGTGAATATTTCACCACCAGATGTCAGCATTTGGCAAGGAATGGCAACCGCAGTGCTGTCCATAGCAACCCGTATCAAACGTAACACTTGCTATATCAGAGAATCGACCAGGGGTCGTTATATAAGAGACTAGACCAGGGGTCGTTATATAAGAGAAATCGATCAGGGGTCGTTATAGAATGACCCCTGGTCTATTCTCTTATATAATGACGCCTGGCCGATTTCTCTTATATATCTAGGCGCCAAAACAAGTCGTTTACATCCAATGAAAGTGCCTATACCGCAAGCGACGGTCACGGCGCACCGTACTGCAAAGCGAACGGCTGGCGAAGAGACTGAGAATGTGTTTTTTTTGTTGCGACGGCCGTGTCACGTGAGCGGTTCAGCCAATGAGGGCACTTGGTATAATCAAGGGCTTAGAGAATAGACCAGGGGTCGTTCTATAAGAGAATAGACCAGGGATTGTTATATAAGAGAATAGACATGGGGTCGTTATATAAGATAATATGACCAGGGATCTTTATATAAGAGAATAGACCAGGGGTCGTTATATAAGAGAATATGACCAGGGATCTTTATATAAGAGAATAGACCAGGGGTCCTTATATAAGAGAATAGACCAGGGATTGTTATATAAAGATCCCTGGTCATATTCTCTTATATAAGAGAATAGACCAGGGATTGTTATATAAGAGAATAGACCAGGGGTCGTTATATAAGAGAATATGACCAGGGGTCGTTATATAAGAGAGTAGACCAGGGGTTGTTCTATGAGAGTAGACCAGGGGTTGTTCTATGAGAATAGACCAGGGGTTGTTCTATGAGAGAGTAGACCAGGGGTTGTTCTATAAGAGAGTAGACCAGGGGTTGTTCTATAACAGAGTAGACCAGGGGTTGTTCTATAACAGAGTAGACCAGGGGTTGTTCTATAACAGAGTAGACCAAGGGTTGTTCTATTAGAGAGTAGACCAGGGGTTGTTCTATAAGAGAGTAGACCAGGGGTTGTTCTATAAGAGAGTAGACCAGAGTTGGGCAACTTCACTCCTCAAGGACCAACATGTCAGGTTTTAAGGATATCCCAGAACCACGGATTGAGCCACCTGTGCTGAAGCAGGGATATCCTGGAAACCTAACATGTTGGTGGCCCTTGAGACCTGGAGTTGCCCAACTCTGGAATATACGGTATTGTAAGTGGTAAGAGAAAGCGAAAAACAAGGTTTATTACAATGGGAACCTCTATGAATATTGTAGATTGTAACACATTTCCTATTATTCCATGAATATCTTAATGTCTGTTTTTATGTTTGGTGACAAAACGTCAAATTTTACATACAGTATCTTGCAATAGAACCTGTGATTGTCTATATAATTTGCAAAGTAATAACATAAATGCAAAAAATGAGGTTTAGCAATGTTGTGTTGTATGATTACATGTATTTTAGAAACTAACGCTTGCTAATATTTCAATAGTATGTATGTGCAAATCTTCTAACAAATATCTTACTATATTAAAAAAAGGTGGGGGGAGGGCGAGAGAGAGAAAAATTAAAAAATATGTGGAGGGCGAGGGAGAAAGTGTAGAAAAAAAGTCAAACCCATCATTATTTTGCAGAGGATGAGGTAGGCACGCATGGGCTGAGCTCTAGTATCCTAAAAAAACACACACACACAAAGGGCCGACATTGGTCAGTGATAATCAGACATTATTTTTGGTGTGTATATGCATTTTATGTGTGTAGGGAACATAAAATAGGTACATTTAGTCAGTATACCAGTGATTACATACAATAGTCTTCTTTTTCCAAAGATGAACTTTGGTAGAGAGCATCTGCCCAACACATCTACACAGATATAAATCTAAAGCCCATATCCACAAGAGGGCGCTAAGCTTAAGCAAGCTTTTACTCCCATTCATATGGGAGGTAACTCCTCTCCAGGCACATGTCAATACTTGGGATCCTGTGAAAAAACTACTTTGCAATACATTTGAAGGGAATTGGGAACGCCTCCTGTTATCCTAAATAGCTATAATAATGGTTTGTTTCCTTCTCCCATAATGGCCATGCCACCCTGGCAATGAAAACAATGTAATGGGACCAGATATGGGAAGAAAACAATATTAATAACCACATTCACTAGAAGAAGCACAGTGGTCCATATTTACTAAACTGTAATGCTACTTCATAAGAAAACTTCCAGCACCGGAAGACATCTTGCAGCGCATTCAAGTGAATGGGCAATATGGGGTCTTTCAGTGCTATAAGCTGTCTTATGGAACAGTGCCAGTTAGTAAATATGGTCTTTTATACCATGTAAAAGCATAGAATATATTCTTTAGTCAGCTTTGCAGCTATGGCACTCATACCGTATCTGCTGAACAGTTTGCTCCAGCGTCCTTTTCAGCAGTCCTTGAACATTTCTGATCAGTTCGACTTCCTGGATAAGAAGTTTAAATCATCATTATCCTCCTCCATATAACAAAATGCTGTATAGTTCAAAGACAGGAGGAGCCTTGCTACCTAGTTCAGCAAACTAGTTTAAAAAGTCATAGTGATTTATAACACTTTAAATTCTATTGTATATAATATACTCTCAAATCTTTACTCCAATGCTAGTGTGTGTGTGTGTGTGTGTGTGTGTGTGTGTGTGTGTGTGTGTGTGTGTGTGTGTATATAGACACGAAGATTGCGATTGAGAGATACACAGATAGATGCATAGATAGACAGATACACTGTCAGATACACAGATAGATGGATACACAGATACATACATAGATGGATACACAGAGAGATTGATACACTGTCAGATACATACATATGGATAGATAGATCGATCGATAGAGATAATAGAGCAACCCCCCCCCCCCCCCTCACACTAAGACATGGTCCTTTACCTTCAGCAGCTCCACCTCCACCTCGTCCCTGACCAGCTCACCCCCCACTCTCCTCTCCCGGCACTGCAGGTTGTCCGTGGCGATGCTGTAGGGGATATCGGTGGCGTCCAGGGCCCTCTCCAGCCTCCCCTTCTGCTGCAGCAGCAGCTGCGTCTCGGCCGCCAGGTCCCCGATCTCCCGGCCCAGCTCACACTTCCAGAAGTTCACGTCCTGCAGCCTCTCCCCCAGCTTCTTGGTGGCGTCGGCCTGGCCGCGCTGGGCCCGGGCCTCGGTCTCTGCCGCCAGCTGCTTGGCCTCGTGCCTCACTTTCTCCGAGCAGTCCCGGTCGGAGAAGGCCTGGTAGTAGGACGTGTAGTTGCCCTGCTGCCATTCCTCGGGCAGGTACTTGGCCGTGCGGAAACCCGCCGTGGCCAGGCCGGAGGAGGAGTGCGGGCCCGTGTTGTAAGCCACCTCCACCTGGTGGGCCGGCAGGCTCTCCACGGGGATAGTCTGCGGGGCCGGCGGGCGGGAGACTAGCACCTGGGCGGACATGGTGAGAGCCGGCACCTAGGATGTGTGTGTGTAAAGAAGCAGCGAAGCAGGCCGCCGTTACCAGGGCAATGCAATTCTGCGTCCTGTTGCTGGGAGACCGGTTGCCAGGCAGCGGGCAGCCAATGGAGGACGAAACCGGGCAGCCAATGGGAGAACGGAACGGGGCATCCTCATGAATATTGAGTTGCCCTCAGAAGGTGGCCACGCCCACTCTGCAGTGCGCTGCCAGAGAGTGAGAAGGGATCCCAGCCATAGAGCAGACAGGTCAGGGGTTAATGTTTCAAAATAAGGAGAACTATCATGGTTTGGATTCTCTCCAACACTCCAAAGGGAGTGATGATAGGAACGTTGGGGTTATTACCATTTCTCAAGCAAGTCAGCCACTGGGTGTGGTACTTGGTAGGCCATGTATCTGGCACGTGACATCATACTGGTGACATCATAACATAAGGAGAGTTAGATAGCTGTAAAGTTTTCACAGAAAGTAGACAAAGAGAGGAAGTCAGTTGGCGCGTGAGGAGAAAGTAAGAACGTTGGAGAAGGAGAGAGGCGGAAAGAATTGGGGAGATCAGAAGGTGTTAAAGAAAAGTGATGGGGGTGAGAGAGAGAAGGGAGGGGGGGGAGGTGAGAGAAGGGAGGAAAGGGGGGGGGGGGGAGAGAAGGGAGGAAAGGGAGAAGGAGGGGGAGGGAGAGAGACCTATGCAAATCCACACTTTATGACGCCAGAGTAGAGATGGGCGTAACTGTTCGTAATCCGTTCCGTGGTGTAAAATCCGCCGACGAATTGTTCCAGTTTCAATCCGTGCAGATTAAAGCAAAAAACACCATTGGATACAACCCGCTGGTGGATTTTACCAATCCCCGATTCCACAACCCGCTGGTGGATTTTACCAATCCCCGATTCCACAACCCGCTGGTGGATTTTACCAATCCGCGATTCCACAATCCGCTGGTGGTTCTTTAATAATCCAATCCGCGGGTTGGATTGGCAATGATTAAAAAAAAAATATCCGGAATTGTCGAATCGCCCTTTTTGACATTGATGCTCGGAACTAGTACTGCAATCCGTGTGAAGCCGGGCACTTTAGCTAGTACTAATATAATTATTATCTGACCATTTACAACTCTGTAGACCCTATACTAATGCTCTAAAGCAGAAGGTGGACAGGCTTTCTACAATGCCCAAAACAATAAATAAATCATGAAGTGTGTAAAAGATAAAAATAATAATAATAATAATAATCTGGATTTGTAAATAAAAAGGTAGTGAAGCTCTGTATCTCATTGTAAGGTAACCACAGCTTACAGCAGTATTTCATTCAAAATCCTATCTGTGCCTCTTTAATAAATCAGTTGTGTAGTAATAGATGATACTTACTGCATTTATTTAAACATTTGTTTTCACTCTTTCTGTCCTTTTTTAATGGCTGTATTAAGCTGCTTTGAGTTGCTATAGCAACTATTTAGGAAGCAACACCGCTTCCTCTTTTGAAATAGGCGACCATAGTGCATGCCCTGGGAAGCAGGGTCTCCGATCGATCACGGGAGAACAGATCGATCGGCCGCTTAGATAATTACATTGATTGTAAGGAACTGCTGCATTTATTAACAAAAAGAAACAGGCAACAGGAAAAGCTCCTTTTTAAACGTTGGCTTTTATACATTTATCGCTTCTTTACCAGTTTATAGGATAAGACTGAAACATTATTATAAGGGGACAATATTTTCTGCAGCGCAGTACATTGGGTGGGAGAATTAGAATAACAATGTAACATGAAAATGTTGCACTAACACATAAGGATGCAATGTATGTATATTGAAGTGAAACTTCTTTCGTGGCAGTGCCATCCAAAAATATCTCATAGGGAAAAAAAACTGAAAATTGAGACAAAAAAATAACGGAAGTGACTGACTGCACATGCGCAGAATTGTATTCTGCGCATGTGCAAAAGCATTGCTGGTATTCTGCGCATGTGCAAAAGCATTGCTGGATGTTTGCGCATGCGCACAAACATTCACGTTACTCAGAGCATGCACAGACACATCAGCTACATTCCGGTCATGAGGGCCGATGTCCTGGCCCTAGGACTCCACACACACAGTCCCTGCAGCCGGAACGTGCGCTCCTGCAACGGGCCAGGGCTGCACAAGTAGGCTCTGACCCTGCGGAGCACAGTACGGCTGCGTCTGGCTGCCTCCCCAGGAGCACAGTGCTTCTGTCTGTGACCGGCTCCCTGGGGTCTCCTGGCCGGGGTGTGAGATGGAAACAGGGCCAAGGTCCCAGCCCTAAGCCTCCACTCACACTTACGTTGTAGGCTCTGCAGCCTGACCGTGCGGTGCAGCACCGGCCCCCAGCTGCATGCGTAGGGACCGCAACTCACCGTGCCAAGTGCCTGCTCCAGCATGGTGGTCCCTGGAGTAAGCACTGTGGAGGACACGGTGTCAGGGGGATTACTTCATGGCACCCATGCCACACTATTAAGCAATGAGTCTGTGCTGCTGCCCAGTGTTCTGGCATGCCTACATACACACATATACACACAGACAAATATATACACACACACATATATATGCACACACACACACACATATATATGCGCACACACACACACACACATATACACCTACTTTCTCTGTACGTCCTTCCTACCATCTAATTAGCGTAAACTCGTCGGAGCATCCCTTTCCAAAAAGTTACTGCTATGGCTGTAGCGCTTCTCCCCTTTCTGTTATTTATATTATTTGTTATCTATATCATTGTCATGTGTATTTCTAACATATATAAATACATATACACACACATACATATACAATACATAAATACACACACACATATACACACACACCTAGATACACACACACATACACATACCACACATGTACAATAAAAACTCCAGAAGATATTCTTATTCTTGTGAACACCTTACTCATATTATATAATACATTTTTAGATTTATACTCTGAAAAATGAACATGTTCTCTGAAATTCATCACTATTAAAATGTGTCTTGTTCTAATAATGGCATCGTAATGGCTTTCGAAAAAAAGTACATGTAGCCTGTAGGATCTTAGAAAATATTCATCAATCAAGGGTTAGGAAAAAGACTGTAGGATCTGCAAACCTTTATATTATCACCAAAAGAGGTTGGAGAATGATTGATCAAACTTTCCAAAGCATTTGGTTACCATGAGAGCATTAAACATGTTCAAAAATACTTACACTTGGAATTTTGTTCTTTAAAAAACAAAAACATTTAAAGACAAGTTCTGTTTTTTTCTGAGTAGGAATACCCATTAAAAGATTCTGCATAACAGCGATTCACAACAGGGGGTTCGCGAGGTGTCTCCAAGGGGTTCCCCAAAAACATGTTGGATTCCAGGTAGTATAGCGAGTTCCTGAGGACTGCGTACTTTGTAAGACCCCAAAAGGCACCTTTGCGCTCCCCACAATGCTTTGCATCCTCAACAACATGGAATTGTGGGGCGTGACTTTGGAAGCTCCCACAGTGAGTTACCGCTATATCCCCCTCACCCCCCCCCCCCCCCCCCCCCCCCCATGCTGCTGCACACACTGAGGGACAGTTTGGAGTCTTATGTGTTCCCCCCATGGGCTCAGGACACTATATACTGCCTGGGATCGGTCACACAGTTTTATTAGCGATGAGTCAACAATAAGATTAATTAGGGGTTCGCAGAGCAAATATATTCTAGAAGGGGGAGCACAGTGTAAACAAGATTGAAAACCACTGGTGTATATCGAATGCTCCTGAATAATGTCTTACACTGGATGGAACCAACAAAAGAAATAACTCAACGCTCAACCTATTACAATGAAAAAGTACATACTAGGGTGCAATGGGTAATGAACATACATAGCACCACAAGTTAACTCATGGTTAACACGAAGAAACCCATATATCTGCACTCAAAGAAATTAAACAGCTGTAGTAGCCCGGGATGTCAATTGTCCCACTAGAGTGAGTAAAAGCTCACAAAACCAAAATAAAGACATTGTATTAATGTAACCACAACGACTTAAAATTAATACATAAAACAATTAAATAAAATCCCCCAGGGGGTGGTTCATGAAAAACCCAGACTGGGAAATACCAAATATGAAGTCACCTGTTAGGTAGTACAGCAGGGCCCCGCTTCTCGGCCCTTCGCTTTTCGGCGATCCGCCGATACGGCGGCACCGAGAAGGGGGCCGCCATCTTTGATTCCCAGTCGCGCATGCGCAGAACGGGCGGTTGCGCCCGGCGCGCATGCGCAGACCGGTGTCTGCGCGCGCAGACCATAGTTTTTGTGTGCAGACCATAGGCCGCGCATGCACAGAACTGAAAATCGCCGGATCCGCTTTCCGCCGATTTTCACTATACGACGGGCCCCTGGAACGGAACCCGCCGTATACCCGGGGCCCTGCTGTACTCTATTAATACACCAGATAATGTAGAATAATGTCACTGCAACACATACACAGGGTCTCCATACCCAGACTGTAGTAATCTACTACAGATATGCTCATGTAGATACTGAATGGGGCAATGTGATGTTATTTCGTTGATGCTAACCTCAGCTCATATGCTCACCATTGTATGAAGCATCATCATCCCAGCTACTATGTGGGTGATTAACTGTGTGGTTACTTCACATTCAGCATCAACAGCCTCACTGGGCATTGCTGTGTTAATATATCATGTGTACACAGCTGATGATTGGTATATGACAATTATATTATGTATCATATCTAGTGTGTTTACTCACCTTAAACTTATACAGGTCATATGCACATTGAGCTCTTATCACACACTGCGCTCTGCGTCTTCCTGACTGGGATTGATGTGAGTCACATATGTTTAGCCATTGATTATTCTATCTGTATCCTATTTGATAGTACCAACCAGTGACATTATACTACATTATCTGGTGTATTAATAGAGTACTACCTAACAGGTGACTTCATATTTGGTATTTCTCAGTCTGGGTTTTTCCTGAACCACCCCCTGGGGGATTTTATTTAATTTTTGTTATGTATTCATTTTAAGTCGTTGAGGTTACATTAATAAAATGTCTTTATTTTGGTTTTGTGAGCTTTTACCCAGTCTAGTGTGTCGTTTTGCAGGAGTAATTATACTCCCCCTAGTGGGACAATTGACATCCCGGGCTACTACAGCTGTTTCATTTCTTTGAGTGCAGATATATGGGTTTCTTCGTGTTAACCTCGAGTTAACTTGTGGTGCTATGTATCTTACACAGGATGGAGCTGTTGCACTGTTGGTTCAAATAAACAAACTCGGTAAAAAGTTTGTTTTCAATAGTGCTACAAATCTGTGCAAGTAGGAGACGGGAATTGGTGCTTATTGGAAAATGAATGATACGTTGTCCTTGTAGCCCATACAATAGGCTCTGCAGGTTCCCACCATTCAGCAGTGACGTTTTTAAGCCTTGAACACTGTATTATTTGGTTATATTGGATCATTAATCCCTTGTTAAGCTTTTTTACGCAAATCCGCAATCTTGCTGAATTTTCCATTTTTACTTCTGTGGCCCTGTTTAGTTACCGGTGTTCGACTTGGATATTTAAATGGTCCTTCGATGACTTTAGGGCTTTCTATTGGCACCTGGGATACGCAAGATGTGGCAGCCATTTTTATTTGAGGAGTAGGAAATCAATGGCAATAAAACGGAGCTGGGGGGGGGGGGGTCTGCAGACCCTCTGGATGGAATTCTGTAAAAAAAAAAAAACCTCAATACTTACAAAATATAATAGTTCAGACGGGGTTGCTGCACCAAGATTTGACGGTATATAAGTCGGATAAGTCAGTGCACAGCAAAAGCAGGATATGCTTCAGCGGTTTAGTTTCACTTAGCTAATGGTATTGAAGTTTCAATAAACTGAAAGCACTCACTCCTATAACACAACTGAAGACATTAAACAAAGAATGTAAGGTCACTCTCCCAGTAGCACTCCAACTAACACAAATAAATACATATATACTTATAAAATGCCGCCGGTTTGGGTTCTGAGCTAGCTCAGATTGAGTATGTTTTAAGATAGTGTTAAGATAATGTTTCATTTGATGAAACAATAGCCGCAATGATTACTCGTTTTTTAGAATTGCTATGAATTCCAGCAAATAAATGAAAACTATTATTGTCAGAGGTGCACCTGTGGAAAATACACCCTTACAGGGTGCACCAAATATCAATCTCTCTGTTGTAGCAGTTTTCCGTAAAAGTGTTAAAGACTATTAAAAAAACAAAAAACAAATCACAGTTAGTATGGCTGCCACCATGATGTTTATCATCTCTCCCTCACAATCAGACCTATGTACACCTCCCAGGTGTTTTATTGGGTAATATTCTTGGTGGTTCTATTGAAGTGCTGGACTTTCTGAAACTGAAACAAGCGGTTCACTTGCTATGGTCTTTGCAGTCTTACCGATCCCACTGGCAGTGACACGGTTAATAATGATAAAAGCCCTAGGAACGTATAGTTCCAGAAATGAATCCATGCAGTAACACAGGAGAGAGGGAGGACGGGTATGATGCCTTTTATTGGACCAACAAGCAGTTGATATGTTGCAAGCTTTCCAACCTCTCAGGGTCAAGTACCTGATGAAGAACCCTGACAGGTTGGAAAGCTTGTAACATATCAACCACTTGTTGGTCAAATAAAAGGCATCTTACCCACTACTCTCTCTTCTTCCTTTGTAGAGATGGATGCATTTTTTTTGTCGAATTTTGAACAGCACCAGATCGGCCTGTTCTTTTGGTCCGTTGATTTCAGCGGATCTGTCTCAAAAAAGGGCGAATCGCGTTTGGCGGATTTTTTTTATTATTACCAATACACTCCGCGGATTCCGCAGCCCTTTGACTCGTTTTTAAGAACCCGCCAACGAGTCGCTGAAACCGCCGATTGGGTCCTACGCATCTGCCCACGGGGACTCTATCCAATGGCGGTTTCTGATGAACAAAAGGAGTGGAGTGTACAGAGTACACCAAAGATCCCTAATGATGGCGCACCGCAGACCTGAGTAGTATTAGATCATGGTCATAATGTGCGTCAAAAAACAACATCAAATAATTTTAAAAAGTTTATTTTATTACATATAACTTGTTAAAAAAGTGAAGCTTCTTATTCCTCTCTTGGGGAGAGATGCTGACTACTGCATGTAGGATTAAAACCGACCAAATTCGTTTGCGTATTTTATACCACGAAACGGATTTTGGGGGGGGGGGAAATGTGAGAAAATCCAGGAAATGGATACGCCCATCTCCACTTCTTCGTTACTACGCAGGAGAAAGGACCAACACGGCGACCCAGCCTTCCATGCTTACAAAATATCGAAAACAGAAAAAAGGATAGGTGCAAAACAGCGCTAATGGTAAAACAAATATAATAATATGTAGGCAGCCAGGTGAGTGACTGGTGGTACAACCAATCAGAGTGACATGATGAAAAAAAGGAAAACCGGCGCCAAAAAAGTACAAAAATCAAACCGAGTGGGTGTAGGATCCAAATGACAAGTCCTTGAGATGATGTATTAAGATGATTCTCACCTCGACGGGATATATGTGGAAAAAGAAAAGAAAACAATAATGGTGCAGTAAATAAACACTGGGGGGGATGTGTGGACCAAGACTAACAACAAATTACATACAAGACATACAAACGTAAAACACTAGCACAGGTATATATTTAATAAAAAGCAAATTTATTGGGGTGTGAAAGGTGCATAAACCGCATCCGGAGGGGTAAAATTACAACCCTACTCACAAGATGCTGGATAAGTCAAGGCAACGGACTGGATGCATGCAGCTGGGCTCTCAAGATGGCGACCGGAGCTCCCTGCTTGGCGTCCACACGTGACCAGGATGGAAGGCAGATGACTCAGATGACGGGGCCTCTAGGCGGACGTGACGTCTCTTCCGCTGTAGTCCCACCACGAGCTCCGATCCTCCTCAGCAACCGCGATATCACCGTGACCGGGTTGGAGCACTTTACAAACTGCAGATTACTCCTTGTAGGACTGCAGACTTCACCACGCTAAAAACACTCTAAGAACTCGAAACTTCCCGACGCGTTTCGTACGCATGCGCGTACTTCTTCAAGGGATGTGCTTGCCTTATAGTCTCTATGGTATAAATACCATCAGTCCAAAGTCCTGATTGGTTGGTTAATCAATTATATTAACCCCATGTTTGACTAAACAAGGCAGTACATAAAGAAAGACCTATGCTAAACAACATACAAAACAAACATGAAACATTAAATGGGATGACATAAAAACAGTAAAAACTTTTAAAAAAACACATAAAAATGTAAAGAGGCAGAAACATGAATTAATGAAAATAACTTAACGATGATTATAAAAAGGCTTTGAGTTCAAAGTCGATATTCATTCCTTTTGGGGAGAGAGTTTTTAGTTCATATATCCAGTAAGTTTCACGCATACTAGCTTGCTGGAGTCTACTCCCCCCTCTGGGATTAATATCAACCTGCTCAATTGCCTGGCAAATGAGACCCTTAGGATTTTTATCATGGCACAGGGAAAAATGATGCGAAACACTATGTGTCACCAAGCCCCTCTTGATGTTGTAGATATGCTCATAAACACGTCTTTGGAAAGTTCTCCCTGTTCTTCCCACATACTGTAAGCCACAAGGGCATTGTAATAGATATATAACATACACAGAGTGGCAGTTGATGAAATTATGTATAGGGTAACTCCTATTCGTGACGTTAGATGTAAATTTTCTAGTGGTTTTACTAAATGAGCATGCTACGCATTTAGCACAGGTAACGTGTCTCGCAAATAGGATCTACCACCAGTGACTAGGGGTTGCAGATGGTGATCTATAAATTGTGAAAGATTAGAAGTAAGTGAAGAAATACCAGAGATGATAGGTCTCCCCGGCGGTGCAGTTAAGTTTTTGTGAATCTTAGGTATAAAGTAAAATAACGGTGTGCGTGGAAACTGAACTGTCAAAAATTTGAACTCATCTTCACATATTGCCCCGCTGTCTATACCAGAAGTCAGCAATTCTCCCAGTTCGGCTTTGAAATGCACCAAAGGGTCACTGGTAAGGGGGAGGTATGTGGTCTTATCTCCCAGTAATCTCATGGACTCTTCTAAATAATATTCTTTGTCCATGACCACAATACCTCCACCCTTATCTGCCGATTTGATAACAATAGAGTCATTATTCTCTAGATTTTTAACTGCCTCTTTTTCTTTAATGTTAAAATTATCCTTTTTAATTTTATATGTTCTACATGAATTCTCTAAATCCATGCTGACCATCTCAACAAAGGAGCTAACTAGATGTCCTTGCGCGAACTTAGGATAGAAGGTGGATGCTTTTTTAAAAATCTTTTCTTGAGGGTCAGTAGTACTGCGTACCTCTTGGGTGGAATTAATTTGATTGGTAATTGCATCCCTAGCAAAATATTTCTTCAGGGCGAGCTTGCGGGCAAATTTGTGAACATCTATAAAAAGATTAAAACTATTAGGTCCACAAACTGGAGCAAACTTGAGCCCTTTGTTAAGTACTTTTTTCTCAATATCAGTAAGATGATGTCCACTGATATTGAAGATATTCGGATGCTCTATTTTAGATTTTACCCTATTTCTACTAGTACCTCCTCTTCTCCCTCTGGTCCTGTCTTTCTTTTTTTGTAGTTGAGTGGAGGTTGGGTTTCTGAGATATGTTTTGTTATTACCACCTCTGGGAAGATGTGATCTCTCT
>WSYH01010080.1:0-24084 GCA_036426205.1 Ascaphus truei | reverse complement strand
GGGGGGGGGGGGGGGGGGGGGTTTCTGATGTGTTTGAGTGTTTAGCTAATTTCTGGTAGACGCTTTGTGATGGCCTTGTTTGGTGGGTTTTCAGGGTCTTCACTTGACTCTGCCTTGTCTTTGTCCTGCCAGCCTTTCGGATGTTCTTGCTGGCGGGTCTTGTGTGTCCGGTTCTTGGACTCTGGAGGGGTTCTTATCCCATTCTGCTGGCGGGTTCAGTCCAACCGTTTTGGCAAAGCGCGCCATATCCTCTGGGTGTCTGATGGTATGGTATTTCCCGTTTTTCTGCACCAGCAGTTTAAACGGGAAGCCCCAGTTATATTTGATTTCTTTTTCACGCAGGAGTTTGGTTAGAGGTTGCATCTCTTTTCTCCTGAGCACCGTGCGTTTAGACAGGTCGTTATATATTTGAAGATGGTCGCCTTTGTGGGTGATAGGTTCTTGCGCGCGGCATGCTGCCATGATTTGCTCTTTTATTGTATAATGGTGGATTCTTGCAATCACGTCTCTAGCTCTGTTGGGGTCATCTGACCTTGGTCCCAAGGCTCGATGTGCTCTGTCCATTTCACACTCACTTGGAGTAAGGTCAGGGCAGACGGATTGGAAAAGGGCCAGGATGTAAGGTTTAATCTGGGCTGGGAGGACCGATTCTGGGATCCCTCTGATCCTGATGTTTTGTCTTCGATCTCGGTTTTCCTGATCCTCTATCTGGTCTTTAAGATTACTCACTTCGGCCCCCAGTCGGTAGATTTCGTTCGCGGCGTCTTCTTGGGCCTGTGTTGCGTCAGCCATTTTTATTTCCAGCTCAGCGGTGCGCTCTGAGAGGCCCGAGATCTCCTGTTTCAGTTCAGAGACCGCAGCTTTAAGGTCCGCTTTGAGTGAGGCATGTAGCTTGTTCAGCATTGATGTTATTAGCTCTTGCATGTAATCCCGCGTTAGGGCTTCGTCTTGCGGTGGTGGTGTGTCGGTGCGGTCACGCTCCATTGCCGCTTGCTTGGCCCCGCGTGGTGTGGGGCCGCCGCCATCTTGGCTTCTTGTGGCAGCCTCCGAGCTCCTCTGAGAAGGGGAGAGAAAACGGGCAATTCCTGGGCCCGATTGGGCTTTTTGTTTGCCTGCCATTGCCTTCTCGAGGGTTTCCTCTAGGTTTTGAGCTGTTTTGTGGTGATTTTTTTGGGGTGGGAAAGCGCTGCTTTTGTAGTTTTATGCTTGGGTCTAGGGAGCTCCTCTGCTACCCGACCGTTCTCATCAGCGTCCTGGACACGCCCTAGTCGCTGTCGACTCTTTTGAAGAGCGAATCCTCGACTGCTTCGGGACTACTATATAATACACTTAAAGGATATATGAAAACCAAGCCTGTTGGCTGATGGACGTAACTCCTCACGTTGTGCTTAAAGAAAAGAGAAAGCACAACACATAGCGTAATACTGTAACTATATACACACAACACTTAACAATACATATAACAGCTGAGAAGTTGATAGGTGAAATATGTAATTTAAAACATTTAATATCAATTATAAATAATATATAATACACATGGACATGTAATAAACAGTTAATCTAATAAAAATGATGATAAGGTACTCTGCACCACCGATGGAGATAGTAGCAATGCCTACTCACCAGATGGAGTAGGTAAGTAAGCAGTGGATAAATTTGAGAGTATCCCCTCTCGTTTCTTGAGGCTGCTCCCTGCTGGCTGACGTCTCTGGAACCATGCGGTTGTAAATCTTCATGCGGGTGCTTCCGCAGCTCGCTTGGACAGCCGCCCAGATGGTGTAGAACGGCAACAGCTGATTGTGTACGCTGTCGGCATCAGCAGATCAGTGGGTTTACAGCGGACGTGGATTCAGCGGCAGCAGCTACTTCAGCACGCCGTCGGTATCGGCGGGCTGACTGGTCAGCCGTAAACGTAGATGGTACAAAGCGTGGGGATACTATCACAAAGTGCAGAGTACTAAAAAACGCCACCCTACGCGTTTCGAAAGGCTCTCTGCTTTCTTCCTCAGGGGTTTGTAAAATATGGTGTCCGACAAGGTCCCTTAAATACAAAGTCTGTAATTTAAAGGGATAGTCAGCCAACAGGCTTGGTTTTCATATATCCTTTAAGTGTATTATATACAGGCGCCATTGGATACTTTCCCTTCCCACGTTCTGAGGTAGTTGCTGGGAGGGTCCGTGTGGTCGCCTCTTCCTTGGCGTGGACGCGTGATGACTGCTGGTCAGTGTGAGGGGCTGTGTTCTCCCGTGTGGGTGTACCTGGATTGCGAGCCTGTTGTGGTGCATCCGTGTGCGCGCTGGCGTGTGGATCACTGTTGCGGCTGTGGCTATCCCAGGCAGCGTGTACCATTGAAGGAGCAGCGTCTTCTCCTCGTGGACCTAGCAAGTCTTCGGTGTCTGTGGAGTTACTCCCTCCGTGTTGAGATGGTGCGCTTGTGTTTATGCTGAATAGGCTCCTTACGTAGTCTTCAGTGCGTTGGACTGGATCCTCTGAGGCTAACCGTCTGTACAGTTGCTCCCCGCTGTCCTGTCGCGCGGCTGCTTCTAGGACTTCGGCTTGGGCAATAGCGGCAGCAGCTTTCTTTTCTTGCTTTAGGGCCTCTAGGTTAACGTCCACCTCTGTCTTTTTCCATGCAGCAGTGGCTGCAGCGGCGGTGTCAGCAGCGGTGGCAGTCGCTGCAGCGGCGGTGGCAGTGGCTGCACCGGCGGTGATAGCGGCTGTCTGCTCCTCCTCTTCTCTGCGGGCCCTTTCTAGTTTCATGGCTGCCTCTTTCTGAGCGTATGCGGCCCTGGCATGTGCAGCCTCTGCGGTGGCTCGCGCCTTGTGGCGCTGGCGCTTGCGCTAGACACGTGAGATTGCGCTGATCTTGCTGACCTTGACGAGTGTCTGGATGTGCTGGAGCGCTGTGATGCTGTTTCCAGCAAAAGGTCTTTTCTCCTACTCTCGGCCTCCGTGATAGTGGACCGCACGTGGCTGTCACGCATTAGGTCAATGTTACTCTGTAGGTCTCTTTCTTGCAGGCTTTTGCTGGTGTTGGCCCTGGTCAGGTAAGTAATGTATGTCTCTGACAGCTCTTGGTAACACAAGTGATCAGTCCTTAATTGCGTTATTGCCTGCTCGAGCTGTTGCGCATAGTTGCCAATGCTAGTAGCATTGCGTATTCCCAGTATGGTTATTTCCCAGGCCTTCTCTAATTTAGCGCGGTGCGCTTCAACGTCAGTTTCATATCTTTTGTGTCAGTGTGAGTGTCCGTTTCGGCCATGCGCCTGCCTGCGCCTTTTGCAGTTGCGCAGGGGTCTCTGTGTCTGAGTGGTCACTCTCCTGCGTGATGTCTGATGAGGATCTGAGTTCTGCCATGCTGTAGGTGTGTGTAGGCCTTTAGCCAGTGCGTGTGGCGTGCGGTCTGTTACCTGTCAGCGATGGGCAACTGTCTCAGATTATGCCGAGCGGTGTCCTGCAGCGTTCAGCGTAGGGGTAGCTGTACTCACAGGTGTCCGGTGGCTCTGACCCGTGTCCTGGCGGGTGTCCGGTGGCGTGGCGCTAGCCGTGAGGACGTGCGCAGGGGTAGGTGAGATGGTAGCTCTTCACTATGGAGCTGTGCAGAGAGTGGGCTCAAAGACAGAAAAGAGCAATCAAAGTTCTGTGTGTATTGCAGTCTGACTGCAGTGCTGCTGCCTTTGTGTGAGCTGCAGGCTGTGAGCAGTGTAAGCTGCTTGCTGTGTCCAGAGACTGCTCTGTGATCGCATAAAGTTTAGAGTAGCAGCTTCTGTATGTATATCTCCAAGACACACAGTTTTCCTTTTCACTATTCTGGATCCAGGGTCATGTCTGGAGGAATGAATGAACCCAGCTAGCTTCAACTCAGCCCTCTTTCCAAAACACAAGTCCTATATATTTTCGTCACTTTATTTAGGGAAAGCAGCAATAAAAACAGGCACTTGTGGATGAGATGTTTGTGTTGGAATAATGTCTCTCTGTGGGTGATTTGTAGTAAGGGCAGGTGAAAAGGATGAGGCCCTGCCAGTAGAGCAATTACAGAAGGTACTCACTTAGCCAGTGTTGAAGTTGGAAAAGGAAGTGAGGGTATTCTGGGTAGCAAGATAGCCTGGGGACAGACCATCTGTCAGCAAGGCAGAGGGAGAGAAAGCAGACCAGCCCATTCTGAGAGAAAGGCTGAGTTGCTGTAGCAACTCACTGGCATAATGCAGAGACAGGGATCGCAACACTGTGTCTAACACACAGGCACTGTGTGTGTACAGAGCAAAATACATGCATCTGGAATGAGAACATGACAAGCAGGAGCTGCAAAGGAAAGGGGGGGGGGTGAAACAGAGATGTGGTTCTTGTTCCATGACTTGTTTGGTTACCCCTGATCTGTAATAAGGGTTCAAGAAGAGTCAGCTCCTGAGCCCAGGGTTTGTACATGCATAACCTGTAATGTGCGGTAATAACGTATTTTGTGTGTTTTCACCTTTCCAGGAGTGCCAATAAGCAGAGACTGCTGTGGTATGAGTTTCAAGGGGGGGTTTGTGGAGAAAGTATTGTCAGAATGTGCCTAGCAGGGTCCAGAGTTGCTGGCTCCCCTAAAAATTTACCTAGGATTCAGGTCTGTTTCCTGGATACATGTTGGCACATTGTCCCAGCAATACCTCTTTGAAAATGCTTTTGCGACTCACCACTAGGGGTTCCCTGCTTCAGCACAGACCAGAGAGGTAAAAGGGGCATAGGGATGTTAGGTGTCCCTGAAACAGTCAAGGGGTCCCTAGGTTAATGAGGATACCCAGTAAAAGCCCAGGTCACCCAGAACCGGTATAGGGTTCCCTGCTTCAGCACAGACCAGAAATGTACAATGAGGCACAGGGCTGAAAAGGGTTCCTGTAGCTGCGGGGATCCATAGGTAACATAGGGGTACCCTAGTTAGTGCCAGGTAGCCCAGAACCAGTATTGGGTTCATGGGTATCCCCACCATAGATAAGGTTGTGGGGGGACTCTGAATCCAGCTAAGTTATATAGTGTGTGGGGCATATATGCTGATAGATAAAAAATACCCTTTTCTATTCTATTCCCCATACCCAGAGATTGGAGATGTATTAAAGGTTTATTTTATTAATACATGGAATGTAATGGAATATAGTGTTGTGCACTGTAAGTTAGTGGGCTTTCAGAACCGATGTCCCAGAGACTGTCAGGGCTAGGTGCCATTAAGTCTGTGAGACATCTGAGTTCAAAGCAGCCAGAGGATGTCAGAGGTGTCGTGGTGCTGAGTGGATGGGGCAGGGTGGAGTACTGGGTCAGGATAACAGAGACCCCCTGGAGGGGACCCTCTGGTCTACTAGACTAAGTGGCGCCTGCCTAGCGGGAGGCAATGGTCTGGCTAAGGAAAAGATAGCGATCGTAAGCACATTTCCTATTGGCTAGAACATATGTCCCGCAAACAGGGCAACCCGAGACAGGCATATACTCTGACATCATTAGCCAGATGAGCCCTGCTCTGATTGGCTGCTGAGAAATTTCTCATGCTTCTGAAAAGGGCTGTCGGTTTTTGTGAATGAAACTCAGAAGTATTATAAACCCCTGCACCAATCAGATTTTCAGTTCTCCACATTCTAAGATTCTAAATGTCCAGTCTTCAGCAAGAAAGAGGGTGGGCGGCCCTTTCACAAGTGCTGCTTCAGCACAATCTGCTGGAATCTTTTCTAAGTCTAGTTTTTTACCCAAATAAGTGTGTCTTTGTGCCTGTAGTTTGTGTTCCACTGTGTGTATGCCTATTTTAAGTGAATAAACTACAATTTATTTCATTATCTTGTTTTGTTCAATGCATGATCCTGGTAAAATTCTTGATGCTATGCAAGCTAACCTTTACTCTATATAGGTCTGCGGATGTTGGGACCTGGTGTTTTCTGCTAGAACAGTAAACATTATGCGGCCTTGGATGCACAGATGTCAGATATGGGAAGTGGCAACTATCTCAACCGTCACATATCTTTGAGGGGAAGAACATCTATTTCCGAGAATTGGTGGGGTTTAATACAGTATCTACTGAGAGCGACTGCACAACCAGCTTCTTGCACACATCTAACATACTTCATTCACTCAAAATGTCAGAACAGACAAAATGGCTGCTGTGTTCAAAATGACTGACTTGTGATCCGTTCCTTGTGGCTGACACACACACACCTGGGTGACCCCACAACTCCCATAAATCCAATGTTCACACTGGAAAAAAAGGTGTAAATTGCCTGGTCTTCCCGTACAGGCCTTATTTACTGGTGGTAGCGTGTGGGATCATTGAGCTTTATGTTTTAAAATCCTGTGGGTCTTCTAACATAAAGAGAAACTCGAAGATTGCGAGCTCTCTAAACAAGTAGTGACTTACACACGTTACACAAAGCAGAAAAAGTGCAGGTTCTCTCTATTACTTAGTTTAGTACCACCAGGTGAAAATGGACAGGCAATCAGTCCGGTATTGGTCCTGGGACCATCTCAGGACTGTCGCCCAGTGTGAGAGCTATGGACTACCGACCGATGGTCAGGCAAAGACAGTGCTGAGAAGAATCTTGAGAACCATGAAGCAGGTATAGCTTCACCTGAGGCGGTTACAGTCTCACATGCAGTTGCAGGAGCCACTAGCCCAGCAAGGGTCCCAGAGGTTAATCCAGCCCTGGTGGAAGTGGGGGCAGAAGAGGGGGAAAAGGCCAGCGATGAAGACGGAGATGGTGAGCATGATCCAGGGAGTGTAGACGTGGTAACCCAAGTGGCTAGCGGTCTCCCTGCTACAGGGCTTATCTCTCTCCTCATCAACTGGGGAGAGGGGATAACCTTTGAGCAAAAGCTACAGCTACTTGCAGCTTATCAAGGTGTGGCGTTCCCAAGACCCTGGTGGAATACTGACAAACCATCTCTGCCAAATGGCATGAAGAGGATCAACGGATTTTTAAAGATTTTCGAAGATCAGTGTCGCCGGTTCCGTATACCAGAACGGGACTGGGTTTTGCCTTTGTCGCCGCTATTGACTGGGGTAGCCCTGGAGACCTTCCAGGCAATCCCGTCATCGGACATCAGCAACTACCAGACTGTAAGGACTTTATTGTTATGCCAGTATGCCCTCACTCCAGAGGTATACAGTGGCGTGTTCATGTCTGACGACAAGACAGCAAGAAGGTTTTCATGCATTTTGTTTCTAGGACAATTTTGCAGAGAACTCAGTAGGTGGAGGGATGTGATGCTACAAAAGAACAGTTTTTACAGCAGTGCCCACCTGAGTTGCGAGATTGGGTTTTGGACAGAAAACCAAAAACATGTCTGGATGCCGCCACCCTGGCTGATGAATACACCACCCACCATGGAGCCAGTCTGGCTCAGGAATCCAAGGGAGCCGAGTTAAATTCCAGTGTCCCCCAGGGTAAGCCCACAGCACCTGCAGGGGAGAATACCTCCCAGTCTGCAGAGCTGAGGCATGAAAGGCGGTGTTATCAGTGTAACAGGACTGGACATCTCAGATCAGATTGTCTGGACCAGGACAAGTCTGATAAACCCCATCAGGGCCAAAGTTCTCCAGCTGCGTGGCCAGTCGCCACCATGCGACTGACACCCACAGAGGAGCAGAGTGTAGCCATCCAGCTAGCCCAGCAAGGGGACTCAGGCAGAGGTATCTACACCTGCAGCCAGTGGAACCGCAGTGGAGACGGGGGGCATCAGATTTCAACTGTCGGGTTCCAATCCAATGATGTCCGGTGAACACAGTTTAGTGCGGGCACAGCACTTGTCCAGGTAGGGGAGCCTTTAGTACACCTGTCTATTGAAGATGTCACCATCGCCCTGCATTTGGGACCACCAGATCATGCAGTTCCTGAGGAGTCCAGTAACCCCAGTCCGGGGCAACGCTTCCCAGCGCCAGGATGGACATCTTGTGAGAGGCTGTATCCCCAGGTGAAGCAGATGGCAGCAATGCAGCAGCTTTGGACCCAGATGCAGCTAGCAGCAGCAAAAAGGTTTTATTTTGCACCCAGAGGTACTAGACAGTCGGTCTGGGAGTCCCCTGCAATAAGGTACTCCTGGGCAGCCTGATAGGGTCTAGCCCAGGCACCGGTTCCCATGGACAGGGTTGCTGGTGAAAGTACAGGGAGAGTATGCTCTTGTGACACCAGTCACAAGGAGCCATAGTTGGGCAGTTGCCATGGCACCGGTTTCCCACCAAGGTGGTCTAGACTCCTCTATATTTGGAGCCCCCACACGCAGAGGACCTCGGAGGGATCAGGCAGGTACGCCAGACTATGCCTGACCAATACACCTATGTATGTCTTTTTCCCCACTGTGACTTGTGTTCAGATGGAGTGACACGTAGGGAACTATTGGAGTGCAGTGATGTTTACCGGGAGGTGGTGCGGGCAGATGTGGATCTGCTTGTGGACCCGGGTATGGGTTCAGACTAGGTCTCAGCCCAAGGAGCTCCGGTTAAGGCAGATGCAGCAAGGGACCAGGTAGGGGTTCCTTGCAGGTATAGGGCAGGAAGCTCCCCAGCTCACAGCGCCCCACTGGGAGTGGAAGTGAGAGGTGTCAGGGAGACAGAGGGTCCCTATTAGGGATACTCTGGGAGGACACAGTGGACTGATTGCCCGGTAGACCCAGGCGGTCAGCAGCCCCTCCATCAGACTGAAATCAGTGTCGTGATGGGGAGGGAATGGTTAGACAGGGATGTCAGAGACAGGCAGCAGTCCACTAGGGATTTAGTGACTGGCTACCGTGCTCCGACGGACCCCCTGACTAAGGTGACTCAGGTGTCTCTCCCACAGACTGACTACAGGGTAGTGAGGGAGGGGGAATAGTTAGATATGGAGATCAGGGACGCTCAACAGTACTACAGTGACTGGTTTCCATGTCCTGACAGACTCCTTGACTAAGAGGGCATTGGTGCTGGCAGCCTGGTCCCAAGAAGATGGACCGGCAATACAAACCTTGAAGCCCTGCGTTGCTGCAGTCAGCAGCCCCAAGCCCCTGCAGTCTTTTGTGACCCCAGTGGTCAATGTCCCCAAACGCAGGGAGGGGAACCTTGGGTGGAGGGGGGGGGGGGGAACAAGTGTGGTAACACCCCAGAACATTGCTCTGATGGACATGGACTATGGAGGGGGTAAGGACTACCACCAGGCCGAAGGACTGTATCAGCTCGAGAGACTGTTTTTTTTTCCCCCCCAGCCCCAATTTCTTTCAGGCTCAGATATCCCCTGAGGAAGTGACGTGCCATGTCACGAAAAGCATAGGGTGGAGGTTGTTTTTACGTGAGTCCATCAGGTAGTGAGAGAAAGCAGACCGATCTGAGTCGCGGCCGCAAGGAGGAGTGAGGTGTGTGGATCCAACCCAAGCTGCCAGCACTGTGCTCCTTACATTCACGCTGCGGACGGCACATTGAAATCACGCGTCAAGACCAAATACTTTGTGTGTAAACTTCTATGGTCTTGCGTTTTTTAAATAAATGTTGTTATCTCTGTTACCACACTGTGTATTTTATTCATTCTATGGGTACTGTAATTCGTAGACTTCATTGAGAATCCGTGGTTCATCGCTTCATCATAAAGATAAAAGACACAACCCTCTGCCAGTTTACTTCTTACCTGTTGTAAGTAGCCATCTGGAAAGTGCAGTGATCGGTGTTTTAATAAGTTACTGCGCAATGGCCAGTTTTTTCTTCTATCTTTGAGGAGGCAGCGTGGGACCAGAATTTTCAAGTTAGAGACTGTACCCATTGTCTGACACAGAACGGTTTATGTTTTGGACTATTTTCGAGACGAGGACTATTGGGTCAGAACAATTCTTGGTCAGGACAATGGGTACAGTCTCTAACTTGAAAATTCTGGTCCCAGTGCCTTCCCCACCAATTCTGACTATTGTATCACTGACATGTCTGCACCAAACTCACTGAGACCCTGTCACAGGAGACCAGGTACTTTTAACACCATTTATATATTATCGGGATCATTCATTAGGCAAAACAAGGTAGTAAAAACAAATTGCGTTTATTTTGCTAAACCCACATACAACAAGAAGAGATGCACAAGAACCAGACAAAAATACACTTAATGGGAGTCTGGGGGAAAAATCTAGGCTTTCAAAGCTGCAAAACGAAGCTGGTTGCTCTTTCATTTGCAATAGAGCAACTTTGAAAAGCCCGCCTTAGCTTCATCGACACAAGTCTCTGGATGGTCTAGTTCTGTGCCTCGGCCATCTCCTTACATACACTCTGCTAAGCTATCCTTAGCAGGGAAGTAGGAAGGGCGACCAATCAGAGCATGGGGACCCTATCCAACTATCCAAAAGAAACAGGGGCTCATCTCTTGGCTGACGTCAGAGGAGGCGGCTTGTCAAGCTGGCTCTGGATGCCCCGTGGGCGGGACATATGAATCAACCAAAGGGAAACGTGCCGACATTCTGACGCTTCCCATGGTCAACCCATTGCTACCTTCGGGGCAGGCTCCACTAAGTCTGGCAGACCAGAGGATCCTTCCCGCTGGGGGTCTCTGTTCTCTGAACTCTGTAGTTCACCCCGCCCCATCCACTTAGCACCCCGACACCTCTCAACATCCCATCTCCTCTTTAGAACTACGGACTCTATGCAGACTTGCTGGCACCTTAAGCAGATGCCCTGGCGGACTGCATAGAGTCTTATAATAAATGTATAAAGTACACAAAACATATTTTAATGAATGGGGGACCTTGGGCAGACTCATGACTGTAAGACATAGGACTCAGATATCGGGGTTTCAAAACCAGGAGTTTGGGGGACATGGGGCAGCCCCAGTGCAATTCCACTTGCATACCGGCAAATCATGCCTGCTCGCTGGGCAGAATTAATTTCTACCGGTAACTCCCTGAGCTCCTGCAAACAAAATAATGGCATCCCTACCCAAATATCCCACCTAAAACTTACACACAGAAAGTTCCATGAGTCTGGGGTAAAGAGACAATGGAAAGTGGAAAAGCAGGAGGCACTTTAACTTTGCATGTGCAGATACCTGGCCCTTGGTTTATAGTGCTGGGTAGCTGCCAGGAAGCCACAGGACCCAACGGCAACCAGAGGGTTTAACCTTTATTGTACAGCCTGGTTACCCTTGCCTGTCACACTCCCCTGTGCCTTATATGAGCACAAATATCATGGATTGTACAAGCATCACATTACATATACTTTTTAATTATTACAGGACTTCTGACACTGTGGATATTACGAAAAAATGTAGCACAGACACAAAACATGGACTAAAGTTTTGACTGGGGACACGCCCATCCCCTCCCCCCCCCTCGAGTCCCGCTACCATATCGGAGAGTTGCAAATACCTACTTATACCCACCTCTCACTCAATCCCGCTCCCTCAATCCCCCCCCTCACTATCCTTCCTCATTCCTGGCCACACACAGACACACACACTTTCTTCACCCCTCCCCCACACACAATCCTCTACTGATACCCATATAATTCACCCATCCCCACAATACCCCTTCCCTTGCTGGTGGTCTGAGGTCTCTCAAATGTCAGGCCGCTCTCCTGCTAGTGAGCGCCAGAAGCTGAGCCCACCCGGAAGACGAGTCTGGCGTACACCAGTGAAAGCGAGAGAGGCCCGGCGCAGGAAGGAGAAGCAGCCAGCAGCATCTGGGGAGAGCCAAAGGCTGTGGGGGGCTGAGAAGCCAGATGCCTGACTTCCAGCACCAATGTCAGCCCCCACCCATGTCAGCAGCCCTGAGCACAGACACAAAACACAAACACACACACACACATCAGCAGCCCTGAGCACAGACACAAAACACAAACACACACACACACACACAATCACTGGGTCAATCTCCTCTGTCAAAATACATCCGTCCATCTGAGTCTGTGCTCTCCTGCTGCCCAATCTTGTCCTTATGTGATTATGTGATTTTGACAGAGGAGATGACCCAGTGATTGTGTGTGTGTGTTTTGCACTGCAAAGTTAAAGTGCCTCCTGCTTTCCACTTTCCATGGTCCTTTACCCCAGACTCATGGAACTTCTGTGTGTAAGTTTTAGGTGGGATATTTGGGTAGGGATGCCATATTTTTGTTTGCAGGAGCTCGGGAGTTACCGGTAGAAATTAATTCTACAGCGAGCAGGCATGATTTGCCGGTATGGCAAGTGAATTGCCTGGGGCTGCCCCATTCCCCCCAAACTCCTGGTTTTCAAACCCCGATATCTGAGTCCTATGCCTTACAGTCATGAGTCTCCCCAAGGTCCCCCATTCATTAAAATATGTTTTGTGTACTTTATACATTTATTATAAGACTCTATGCAGTCCGCCAGGGCATCTGCTTAAGGTGCCAGCAAGTCTGCATAGAGTCAATAGTTCTAAAGAGGAGATGGGAGTGAGAGGGTGTCGGGGTGCTAAGTGGATGGGGGGGGTGACTACAGAGTTCAGAGAACAGAGACCCCCAGCGGGGAGGATCCTCTGGTCTGCAGACTTAGTGGAGCCTGCCCCGAAGGTAGCAATGGGTTGCCCATGGGAAGCGTAAGAATGTCGGCAGTTCCCTTTGGTTGATTCATATGTCCCGCCCACGGGCATCCAGAGCCAGCTTGACAAGCCGCCTCCTCTGACGTCAGCCAAAGATGAGCCCCTTTTTCTTTTGATAGTTGGATAGGGTCCCCATGCTCTGATTGGTCGCCCTTCCTACTTCCTGCTAAGGATAGCTTAGCAGAGTTTGTAAGGAGATGGCCGAGGCACAAACTAGACCATCCAGAGACTTGTGTCGATGAAGCTAAGGCTTTTCAAAGTTGCTCTATTGCAATGAAAGAGCAACCAGCTTCGTTTTGCAGCTTTGAAAGCCTAGATTTTTCCCCCAGACTCCCATTAAGTGTATTTTTTGTCTGGTTCTTTTGCATCTCTTCTTGTTGATTGGGTTAGCAAATAAAACGCAATTTGTTTTACTACCTTGTTTTGCCTAATGAATGATCCCGGTAATATATAAATGGTGTTAAAAGTACCTGGTCTCCCGTACAGGGTCTCGTGAGTTGGTGCAGACAGGTCAGTGATACATATTCAGAATTGGTGGGGAAGGCACTGGGACCAGAATTTTCAAGTTAGAGACTGTACCCATTGTCCTGACCAAGAATTGTTCTGACCCAATAGTCCTCGTCTCGAAAATAGTCCAAAAATAACAGTTCTTGGTCAGGACAATGGGTACAGTCTCTAACTTGAAAATTCTGGTCCCACGCTGCCTCCTCAAAGATAGAAGAAAAAACTGGCCATTGCGCAGTAACTTATAAACACCGATCACTGCACTTTCCAGATGGCTACTTACAACAGGTAGAAGTAAACGGCAGAGGGTTGTGTCTTTTATCTTTATGATGAAGCGATGAACCACGGATTCTAATGAGTCTACGAATTACAGTACCCATAGAATATAAAATACACAGTGTGGTACAGAGATAACATTTATTTAAAAAACGCAAGACCATAGAAGTTTACACACAAAGTATTGGTCTGTGACGTGATTTCAATGTGCCGTCCGCACGTGAATGTAAGGAGCACAGCTGGCAGCTTGGTGGATCCACACACCTCACTCCTCCTTGCGGCCTGCGCCGCGACTCAGATCGGTCTGCTTTCTCTCACTACCTGATGGACTCACGTAAAAAACAACCTCCACCCTATGCTTTTCGTGACATGGCGTCACTTCCTCAGGGGATATCTGAGCCTGAAAGAAATTGGGCTGGGGGAAAAAAAAACAGTCTCTCGAGCTGATAAAGTCCTTCGGCCTGGTGGTAGTCCTTACCCCTCCATAGTCCATGTCCATCAGGCCAAGTTCTGGGGTGTTACCACACTTGTTCCCCCCCCCCCCCCCACGCAAGGTTCCCCTCCCTGCGTTTGGGGACATTGACCACTGGGGGTCACAAAAGATGCGCAGGGGTTGGGGCTGCTGACTGCAGCAACGCAGGGCTTACGGTTTGTATTGCCGGTCCATCTTCTTGGGACCAGGCGCCGGCACCAATGCCCTCTTAGTCAAGGAGTCTGTCAGGACTGGTAACCAGTCACTGTAGTACTGTGAGCGTCCCTGACTCCATATCTAACTATTCCCCCTCCCTCACACCCTGTAGTCAGTCGTGGGAGAGACACCTGAGTCACCTTAGTCAGGGGTCCGTCGGAGCACGGTAGCCAGTTACTAAATCCCTAGTGGACTGCTGCCTGTCTCTGACATCCCTGTCTAACCTTCGCTCCCATCACGACACTGATTTCAGTCTGATGAGGGGCTGCTGACCGCCTGGGTCTACCGGGCAATCAGTCCAATGTGTCCTCCCAACTATCCCTAATGAGGACCCTCTTTCTCCTGACCCTCTCCTTCACTCCACTCCCATGGGGCGCTGTGAGCTGGGAGCTTCCTGCCCTATACCTGCAAGGAACCCCTACCTGGTCCCTTGCTGCATCTGCCTTAACCGGAGCTCCTTGGGCTGAGACCTAGTCTGAACCCATACCCGGGTCCACAACCAGATCCACATCTGCCCACACCACTCCCGGTAAACATCACTGCACTCCCATAGTTCCCTACGTGTCACTCCATCTGAACACAAGTCACAGTGGGGAAAAAGACATACAAGGTGATTGGTCAGGCATAGTCTGGCTACCTGCCTGATCCCTCCGGGGTCCTCTGCGTGTGGGGGCTCCAAATATAGAGGAATCTAGACCACCTTGGTGGGCACCGGTGCCATGGCAACTGCCCCAACTATGGCTCCTTGTGACTGGTGTCACAGAGCATAGTCTCCCTGTACTTATCTCACCCAGCAACCCTGTCCATGGGAACCGTTGCCTGGGCTAGACCCTATCAGGCTGCCCAGGAGTACCTTATTGCAGGGGACTCCCAGACCGACTGTCTAGTACCTCTGGTGCAAAATAAAACCTTTTTGCTGCTGCTAGCTGCATCTGGGTCCAAAGCTGCTGCATTGCTGCCATCTGCTTCACCTGGGGATACAGCTCTCACAAGATGTCCATCCTGGCGCTGGGAAGCTTTTGCCCCGGACTGGGTTACTGGACTCCTCAGGAACTGCATATCTGGTGGTCCCAAATGCAGGGCGATGGTGACATCTTCAATAGACAGGTGTACTAAAGGCTCCCCTACCTGGACAATGTGCTGTGCCCGCACTAAACTGTTCACCGGACATCATTGGATTGGAACCCGACAGTTCAATCTGATGCCCCCCGTCTCACTGCGGTTCCACTGGCTGCAGGTGTAGAATACCTCCGCCTGAGTCCCTTGCTGGGCAGCTGGATGCTACACTCTGCTCCTCTGTGGTTGTCAGTCGCATGGTGGCGACTGGCCACGCAGCTGGAGAACTTGGCCCTGATGGTTTTATCAGACTTATCCTGGTCCAGTGAATCTGATCTGAGATGTCCAGTCCTGTTACATTACACTGATAACACGCCTTTCATGCCTCAGCTCTGCAGACGGGAGGTATTCTCCCCTGCAGGTGCTGTGGGCTTACCCTGGGGACACTGGAATTTAACTAACCGGCTCCTTGGATTCCCGAGCCAGACTGGCTCCACCATAATCCATCTGAGTCTGTGCTCTCCTGCTGCCCAATCTTGTCCTTATGTGGTCCTGGACTCTCCAAATGACCAAACATCTTGCCTGCCCTTGTGTTCTTGCTTTCTCTCATTACGTGTCCCTGGATATTGCTTCTCCAGTACCTCCCATACTAACGCTCTGCAGGTCCCTGTTGTAGTGAGGGAGATAAGAGTGGTGTCATTATAACTTTCTCCAGCAGCCCTCACCTCTCCAGTCAGCAGGTAGATAATCTCCAGGGTGTGATTCAAGATTCTCTCAGTCATCTGCTTCATGTCCGTGTTCATCATCAGTGAGTTAGTCAGATGGTCCAAGAATGGGCTGTGGTTCATTTAGAAGTATTTCACCGCGTGGTGACCTCTGCAGTTTGTGATATATAGTGTACTTGTCCTTCACAGTAATATGAGAGGAGAGATATGTGACCCTGCAGTGACAGAAAAGGATACAATAAAATGAGTGTCATTCTGCATCTCACCCTGCAGTGGGAGGGACAGATGTGAGGGGACTGTGGGTCCTTTATATCTTTGTCAATTTATGAGCAAATAAAAAGTAGCAGTAATGTTGGTTGCCAAATGAAAACGTAGTGGTACCTCAGAACGCGTATGTAAATGTATACATATCGGTGTGTGTATTATATATAAAACTTTTTTGGTTAATAAACTCAAGAATTATATTGTGAAATTCTGCGGAACTCCAACTCTTTCTAATAGCGTGTCTGAGATCAGATGCATTGTAAGGAACCCCAACCCTCTCTAATAGCGTGTCTGAGATCAGATGCATTGTAAGGAACCCCAACCCTCTCTAATAGCGCATCTGAGATCAGATGCATTGTAAAGAACCCCAGCCCTCTCTAATAGCTTGTATAAGATCAGATGCTTATTTTCTTCACTAAAAACCATTTTGTAACTATGCACTTGATGAGGTCATCATGCCATCACCAATTCCATGACGAAAAATAAATGAGTCACGTTTCATCTGAACAGGGTACTTCTTCAATAAGTGGAGTTTATTCACACAGTGATCGACGTTTCGGTCCCCATTGGGACCTTTCGCTGATCGCGTAAATAAACTGTACTTATTGAAAACGTCCAAGTGTGCTGGATCTGTGTGTGTGTGTGTGTGTATATATGTGTGTATGTATGTATGTATGTGTATATGTGTATGTGTAGATATAGCCCACGCTCTTTGGGGGCCCGCTCTCTAGGTTGAAAAATGCTTATCTTTGCAGCTGCGCATGCGCGCCCAGCACTTGTCTACCGCGCATGCGCGATTGACACTTGCAGGCCGCTCGTGCGCAATCGGAGCTTACCGGTCACGCGTGTGTACGAGCAGCCGGCAAGGGTTGGTCGTGCATGCGCAGTAGGCAAGGGTTGGTAGCGCATGTGCGGCCAAACACAATAGAATTTTTTTGCCCGGGAGCCTGCGCATGTCTTGCTAATGTATGTATGTATGTATGTATGTATGTATGTATGTATGTACACACACGTATATACATAAATGTTCACTTGCTTTCACAATTCACATTTTGTTTGCACCTCAGTCTGGGGAGAAGGTGTTTACGGTATGATGGCTGTGATAATAGTAACAGGCCTTGCGCAGTGGGATACAGCCGCTGTTGGGCTGTCAGGTAGCATACACCTTCTCCCCAGACTAGGAGCTAGTATTGCTGGTATCTACAACCGCTGACTGCAGTCCTCACTTTGGAGGATCTATAGCAATTTGACACTGCCACACATTTAGACCGACAGTAGGGGTCTATACTGAACTAGCGATCCGCTATTACTGGCATAGTTCCAGATTTTTATTTAGTGAGCACTTAAGGACAAACTAGGGGCTCAACACTGAGACTATTTGGAGAGCTGTATACAGGATTATATTATTATCCTATGACTACAGTTTATAGCTCCCATAGATATCCCCACCCTCTTTGGCTCCCTTTTTATTCATCTCATTGCACTATTTATTTTATTACTTTTTGAATAAAGATAATTTTAAAATCTACACATAGTACATATGATATCCGAGTGCTAATCTAAACTGAGTTCTCTCTCTCTTCTGGTATATTCATTACACAATTCTCAGTACAGCACCGTATCTACACTACTATTTACTTACCATACAGCTGAGCAAGGGTTCACACCATTTTTCCTTCCCCCTTCCCCTCCCTACCCGTGGTATATATCCAAAGTGATAAAGTTAGAACATGAAATAATTCGTTATATTCTAAGATTTACAGAGAAAAACAGATTAATCTCAGTTGCATAAGTATACAGCCCCTTTGGTCGTGGAGCACTGAATCACCTCAGCTGCAACTGAATTGTTTGAAAGGTCACAAAGTTTGTGACACAGTTTCAGCCTGTGTGTAATCAAAGTGTTTTAATTGGTAGATAATGTCCATCAGGTATATAAAGACTTTCAAGCTACAACTCATATATTGATCCATCAAAGCAACGGTGAAAGCAAAGGAGCTTTCGAAACAAGTCAGGAATTAAGTGGTAGAGAGGCACAGAGTAGGAGAGCGGTGCAAGAAAATTCCAAAGGCGCCGATTATCCCTCAGCACAGTGAAGTCCATCATTAAGAAGTGGAAGGTGCATCATACCACCCAGATCAGGTTGCCCTCCCAAACTGAGGCGCAGGGCAAGCAGGAAACTGGTTCGGGATGTCACTGAAACCAACAATGGCATTGAGAGATCTGAAAAGTTCTGTGTTTGAGATTGGAGTCAGTGTTCACACATTATGCCAAAAAAGAAGCCATTACTCAAAAGACTCATCTTACACCACATTTGGAGTTTGCGAAAAAGCATATAGATGATAATGCAGATATGTGGTTAAAAGTTTTGTTATCAGACGAGACAAAAATTCAATTTTTTGTTCTAAATTCCAAGCTTTATGTCTGGCGCAAGCACAACACTGCACATTACCCAGTCAACCCCATCCCAACTGTCAAGCATGGTGGTGGCAACATCTTGTTATGGGAGTGCTTCTCTTCAGCAGGGACTGGGAGGCTTGTCAGGATAGAGGGAGAATGGATGGTGCAAAGTATAGGCAAATCCAAGAGCAAAACCAGTTTCATCAGCCAAGACTGAAACCGAGGAGAAAATTCACATTTTCTGCAGGACAATGACCAGAAGCACAAAGCCAATGCTCTTGAGTGGCCCAGGCAAAATCCTGACCTGAATCAAATCGAATATTTATGCTGAGACTTGGAGATTGCCGCCCATCGACAATACCCAACACTTATCAGAACTGGATCAAATATCCCATGAAAAATTGGCGAAAATGTCACAATGCTACTGTGCTAGTAGAGACTCATAGAAGTAGTTGCTGCAAAAGGTCCTTCTACAAAGTACTGACTTAAGGGGCTGAATACTTATGCATTCAAATCATTATATTTTGTACATTTCCTTTGCTGACATTTAACCTCCTCCTCACATAAACTGCAGCAGTGTTCCGATGAATTATTACAGCTTCGTATAAAAAAAAAAAAAAAAGTTTGAAAAAACTATGCATACATTATTTGTAATTCAACAGCATGTGACATTATTGGCAGGGGTGAATACTTCTGCAAACCAGTGATTTTGAAAAAAATAATAATAATTGTATATATATATATATATAATAATTATATTATATCGATATAATATGATATATAATATAATACTCTATATATACTATATATAGCTATATATTCATATATATATATAATTGCGATCCCGGTTATAATGCCAGTCATATCGAGGGTGGAAACCGGGACCCGCTTTATCAAGGGGGCGGGTTACGTCGTGTGCAGTGTATTGTGTGTGTGTGTGTGTGTGTGTATATAACCCCTCCCTGAGGAAGGTCCTGTTCAGCGGACCGAAACATTGGACATTTGTGCCAGTTTCTTAATACAGTTATAGGTGCTTATACCTTCTGAGTGCGGTTTGTCTCTTACATTTGCTCGGTAATAATGCTTTATTTTTTTATATGACATAAGACAGAAGGTAGTACCTCACCAGAGTGCCAGATATTCATGATTGTGTGTGCTGGGTCGAGGGGGGGGGACGGCTCCTCAGAGGGGGGGGGGGGGGGCCGGGAACGGGAGGCGACGAGAACGGGCGGTGGGGATGGGCGAGGGGGTGGGAATGGACTGTAGGGTGAAAGATGTGTGTGTTGTGGTGAATGATGCTAGTGTGCCTGGACTTGGGTGTGTGTGTGTGTGTGTATATACACACAACACACAAATCATGAAATATGGCACTCCTGTAGTGATTAAGAGACCTGGTGCTTAGGTCATGAAAAAAATAAAGCATATATTACCAGCAAAGGTAAGGAGACAACAGCACTCGCAGAAGGTATAGCAGCTATAAATGCTTAAAGAAAAATTTGCAAAAATGTCAACATGTAGGCGTGAAAGGAAATTCAGGGAGGGGATTATACATAAACACCACAAACACCAACACCCACAAACAACACACCCACACCACACACACACACACACCAGCTCGAACCCCGTCTAAAGCGGTCCTCGGGGTCCACCCGATATGACTGGACATATAACAGAGGAGAGGAATTAAAAAAAAATGGCAGCCGAGACCAGGATTCCGCGTCCGCCGGGAGGGGGGGAAGAGCGGCGAACACACTTCCCAGCTCTCCCTGAAGGTAAACGCAGGTCGGAGCCCACAACCCCCCGCAACCGCAGCCGCTACTTGCCCGCGTCAGTGAGCAGCTGATCTTGTGCTGTCTAAAGAAGCTATGAGTCATCTAGAGGCAAGGGTGGCGAGGGGGGTAAGCGATCACACACGGAGTTCAGGAAGAAGCCATGTGTCACAGCAACTCTTTGTAGTGTCCTGGCCAGGGGAACCCAGCTCCCTTCAAAGAGAGAAGAAAAAAACACGTGGGATCCACAAGTAAAATGCGGAAAGGGAAAAGGATAGCCTTTCGGCTCGACTCGCGTCGAAGGGAGACCAGCCCAGAGGGATGGGTGACGGTTTACGCAGAAAGACAAAGTCTCTGGTACCAAAGTCACGTTACGAACCGCAGAGACAGAAAACCGGAAGGTCCGACTGACAAAAACCCCGTAGAAGGGAGCACTTCTCAAAGAAAACAAGGCGGAGACTCACCCAGGGTGTAGGGTAAAAAATTTTTTCACTTTAAGCATCACTCCCTCCACTACATAACAGCGCCGAAGAGAGGCATAAGACAGGGGAATAAAGAATCGTTAAAAGCTACCGGGGCCACCTGCTTTCTTACACCACCCTCCAGGGAAACTTTAGATGGGGGACACGAAGGAGAGGTTCGGTCGCAGGCGGCACAGACTTTTCCAATCACCAACCAGCTTTCTTCTAGCTCTCCGACAACCTCACTAAAGTCTATGCTTGGAGGACACGAGGCAAGAAAGGGAGAAAACACAGGGAACAATGGGGGAGTAGATTTTTTCGAGGAAGGAGTCTAGATTTTTTGGGTGATTTTTGCTCAACCACTGCTATACTATAATATATATATATACACATATTTTTGAGAAAAGGGATGACCCGCATCCATAAGACAAGTTAAGCAACGTACAAAACCGACACGGTAAATCTGAATATAATAATCGTCGGTGGTTGCTATAAGGGCATATAATTATTGCAAGAGAGAGAGAAAAGCCAACAAAAAAAGCATATTAGTTGCCTGTCAGTACAAATCACAAAATTTTAATTGAAAGTTGTCACAGAACATAAATTACATTAAATTAAAGAACCAGAAAATTAAAACACAGGCATGGATCCCCTATGTAAAGCAAAACTTGTTATATCCTCTAACCAAAGGGTCCCAAAGGGATTACAAAGCAAATAGTCTAAATAGACAACATGAATGCTCAAAAGTCACCGACAAGGTGGAGAAACAGTAAAGGCTTCCAATTTCTTTTACATAGGGGATCCATGCCTTGTTGTTTATTTAATTTTTGTGCTTTAATTTAGTTATGTCGACAACTTTCACAATAAATTTTGTGATTTTGTACTGCCGGCAAACTAGAGTGCTTTTTTTTTGGGCTCTTTCTCTCTCTTGCAATCTATACAATATGTATATATACATTAGAGGTATCAGTAACCGGTTAAGCCGAGCTTCACATAATCAAAAAATAAATAGATATACCGTTCTGTGGCTAACGAAATGCTTTTATTTGTGCGAGCTTTCAGATACACTGATCTCTTCTTCCGGCAATGTTACAATGAATGAAGCAAGCAAAAGGTATACTTAACAACAGTGTCTCTTGGAATGTTATCTGTGCTGGTCCTTCCCCCAAGGTTCCTGAAAGCAAGTGATGTAAGAGTGTGTGTGTGTGTATCTGTGTGAATATAAATGAATGGAGAGCCCACAGTACATACAGTGCTTAAAAAAGGTGTGTGTGGAGTGGAGTGGAGTGGATATAAATGGTGTGGTGTGGGTGGGTGTGGAAATGTGTGAGAGATCTGTAGCACAACCTACGTGTGTGTGAATACTTTGTGGTCCCTATTGGTGTATAGGGATGGAAAACAAGGAGTATTAGTATGCGCTAAAGGCCATGTCTGTACATACTGTGCTATATGTATGCACACACAGCTGTCTCTTACACATACTAATCAGTGTTACAGTGTGCCTGTGTATTACAATAACTGTGTGTGTCAGTGTTACAGTGTGCCTGTGTATTACAATAGCTGTGTGTGTGTGTGTGTGTGTGTGTGTGTATTACAATAGCTGTGTGTGTCAGTGTTACAGTGTGCCTGTGTATTACAATAACTGTGTGTGTCAGTGTTACAGTGTGCCTGTGTATTACAATAGCTGTGTGTGCGTGTGTATTACAATAGCTGCGTGTGCCTGTGTATTACAATAGCTGTGTGTGTCAGTGTTACAGTGTGCCTGTGTATTACAATAGCTGTGTGTGTCAGTGTTACAGTGTGCCTGTGTATTACAATAGCTGTGTGTGCCTGTGTATTACAATAGCTGTGTGTGTCAGTGTTACAGTGTGCCTGTGTATTACAATAGCTGTGTGTGCCTGTGTATTACAATAGCTGTGTGTATTTAATGTGACTAATGACACAGGATATCAGATCTTTACCTTCCTGCAGCCATGCGTCGGTGGGAAGGGGTGTGGTTATCAGAGCTCGGCAGTGATTGGTTGTACCTTTCATGATGTCATGGCTTTATGCATTACTCTGGGACTTGTAGTTCCTCTATCTATAAACACCATTATATTGGAAGAACAGGACTACAGCTCCCAGAAGCCCTGTCATGAAGTGAGAGATCATATGACAAGCAGCAGCTACTGTAACAATGTGCAGGAAGAAGCTGAAGAGGGGAGTCTGGCTGCAGTCACATTGTTTTCATATATATGATGACAACATAAAATATCATAGCTTTGCAATTTAAAAAAAAAGCAAGTACAACCAACTTCACACTGAGGAGATTATGGTTGAAACATGTCTGTGGGTGTTTTGACTTGCTTTGCATCTAATCCCATGCTGTGCTTAAAAGCTGTGTGAACAGCATTGCATTTGCTTATGTAGCCCTTTTTGTGAACCGGCCTGACCCACCCAATCTCACATTGGCCCCTTGTGGTCCAACCGGTCCCTTTCCCTGCGGCACACCTCTTCTAAGGGACTACTGGTAACTGTATAACACCTGTGGCTCCAGGAGATCTGAGCCTCCGCTAGCTGGGAGCCTGGGGAAACCCTTACCATTTACCTGGTGCAGCGCCTCCACTTACCCAGGATCCCCGTTATGAAAGATAGCCCTGGGTAAGAAATACAATAACACACGTATACGATAAAACAATAACTAACACTTTACTTGAGAACATATAACACATTACATAACATCATGCTCTATCCGCATCACCTTAACCATATCACCTCAGCCCAATGTCTGGTGTTCCCACCCAGTGTCCTGTGATCCCCCACACCCAATGTCCCGTACTCCTACGGAGGTCGTGGGTGACTGCGCAGTCACTATGAACTAATAGGCCTGTTGGTGCACATATAATACAGCGTTACCTGCTGAGCACTCCGGTGCTCGGGCCTGCAACGATCTTCACAAAGGGTCAGACGTGCGATGCATCCGTCTGATCCTATCCAGGTGACATTCTCCAGGAACCCCAACGAGGGTCCCACCGCTTCACGGGAACACAACCGTCGCACGGGAACAGCAACCGCCGCTATCCCTATCTAACCCTAACCTAGGGCCTGTCCCTGATGAACCGCAACCTGGGGTGGCTTGGGGAAATCTCCTAGGGCCTGCGGAGTAATACCCTGCCCCCTCTCCTAGCTACCCAGTCCTATCTGTAACTACTAACTACTTGCTACTCCTAACAGCCTGCAGCAGACACACAGCTCTCACCGTCAGCCTGCAGACATCCACACACAACGATACACACAACATCCACTGGAACCCGCAGCAAATACCCACTGCTCGCACTGTGCCTATTTGCCAGTGCGCACAGCACTACCCGCTGTGGCACTGCCAAACCTGCACCTTACACACCTAAGGGTGACCTCCCCTATCTAGGGCCGTCCCTCTTCAGTTACCCCC
>WSYH01010079.1:0-24091 GCA_036426205.1 Ascaphus truei | reverse complement strand
AACCCCCCCCCCCCTCCCGCAAGTCCTAAACTCACACCAAGGGCCAAATACCCCCCTCACCCATCCCCACTACACACAATAACGCGGGCACGGTGGGTTAACCCCTTCATTGCCTTAGCGGCTATCCGCTATGGTAATGACGCAGCATTTTCCGTATTTTTAATAATATTGATCAGGAGCAGGGGGGGGGGGTCCCTGAGCATTAATTTCTGGCTCAGGGAACCCCCTGCTCACTGTACAATATTATTAAATCTCTCTCCCAGCTGCAAACACATCTCGCCCCCAGTATGTGCAGTAATTTACAGAACATGTACTGTAGAATAAATGCATAGTTTTATTTATTCGGGTTTATTACACAGTATACTGTTCGGCTGGAAAACATCAGCATACTGTACAGCACAATATTACTGTATCCATCGAAATCCCCCCATTAGCCGTTTTCTTTTCTGAGGAAAAACAAAATGAAAAGTTTTAATGTACAGTAATGGTCAGCCCCCTAAAGAAGTACCCAGCCTGCCCCACCAAAATAATACGGCAACAATATAGTACTCACCATACTGTATTACTGAATTTCCCATTCAGCTTGCGCCGTCGCCGGGCCACTGCCAGTCCAGCTTTCATCATCACCCACGTCGATAGTTTGCAGAGGGACTAGCCCACCTGTAGTCAGCGGGAAATCGCTTAGGTACATGCAAGCTTCATCAAAACTGGCTGCGAAATCCATCTCAGGGTTGTCACCGACGGCGGGACCATCATGATAAGCTGGTGCTGGTGCTGGTTCTGGTTCTGGCGCATTGCTTGGCAGGGACTGTCGCTTCTTATTTGGTTTTAACACGACCCTTCGCCTTTTGCCGCCTTCATTATGATAGATACGGGATAAACCCTGTGACACACACCAATACCCTCCAACAAATTGGGGCTCAATACGGTGAAAACAGGGGACACTACATAACCTTTTCCTTATTGCCCGCTTCCACAAATGAGGAGTTGGCGAAAATCTGTAAAAGTCATAGTTTTCGATAAAATACTGATAAATTTGAACAACTGTTGCCATCTTATCCTCTGTTGCATTAATAGCGGCCCATATCAAATAAGCATAACTTCTGTCAGGTTTTTGGAACACGGGCTGCATTTGAACACTCATGTCTCTGTAGAATAGTGTAAGCGAAAATGGTCTTTGTCTTTATTTAATACAGTATGTAAAGCCTAAATTGATACATTTTTTGCAACGTCTTCCTTCAGTCTCAAGGACAAGTTACTGGGATACTGTACTGGGATAAAGTATCTTTTTTTAAACGAAACAACTTGCAAAGCCCACACATTACTTAAGTCATGAGTTTATGCCATCTGGTGGACAAGCGAAACATTGCAGCCTAGTAAATCCTTCTCATTATCATTTAACAGATCAGGCCCCCGTCAGCCAGGCATGAACCGTGGCTGGGAAGGCAAACGCAACGAAGCATGCAAGAGGTGAGCAGCGGCGGATTCCAGGTATCTGCCAGGAACAAACTGGGCATTTGCTCGAATAAAGTGTGTCGGTGCAGTAGTCTGCGTCGATAAGAAGTTGAAATCAAATCTTTGAGCCTTGTGTGTGTGTGCGGGGCGGGGAAGGGGGGTAAAGTTGCATGAAGGATTCTTTTTACTGTCGTTCAAAGAAATATTTTCAACAGGCCATCGTAATGTTTTGATCCCTTCCACCCCAAATAAATAAAAATCACATAAATTAAGCATGTGCATGACTAGTGTCACATTAAAAAGCTACAGTACTGACTGAATATCAGAATATCACGAATTTTTATGCAGGCTCATGTCTGGAAACGAAACAATAAAAACAGCACCAATTTTTTTTTCAGACTTGAACTTCTAAATGAATGTGAAGTTATACACGCATGCGCATTAATAATCAACAAGGTCCCAAAGAGAATTACATGCAGGCGGAGAGATGTGACACCAGGCTCGGGACGATTACAACCACAAAGCCAACCATTTGAAAATGAATGGTCTGTGTCGATAAGAAGTTGAAATCAAATCCTTGAGCCTTTTGTGTGTGTGTGTGTGTGTGTGGGCGGGCGGTAAAGCTGCATGAAGGATTCTTTGTACTGTCGTTCAAAGAAATATTTTCAACAGGTCATCGTAATGTTTTGATCCCCACAACCCCAAATAAATAAAAATCACATAAATAAAGCATGTGCATGACTAGTGTCACATTAAAAAACTACAGTACCGATTGAATATCAGAATATCACGAATTTTTATGCAGGCTCATGTCTGGAAACGAAACAAAAAAAACAGCACCAATTTTTTTTTCAGACTTTAACTTCTAAATGAATGTGAAGTTATACACGCATGCGCATTAATAATCAACAAGGTCCCAAAGAGAATTACGTGCAGGCGGAGAGATGTGACACCAGGCTCGGAACGATTATAACCACAAAGCCAACCATTTGAAAATGAATGGTCTGTGTCGATAAGAAGTTGAAATCAAATCCTTGAGCCTTTTGTGTGTGTGTGTGTGTGTGTGTGTGGGCGGGGGATAAAGCTGCATGAAGGATTCTTTGTACTGTCGTTCAAAGAAATATTTTCAACAGGCCATAGTAATGTTTTGATCCCTTCCACCCCAAATAAATAAAAATCACATAAATTAAGCATGTGCATGACTAGTGTCACATTAAAAAGCTACAGTACTGACTGAATATCAGAATATCACGAATTTTTATGCAGGCTCATGTCTGGAAACGAAACAAAAAAAACAACACCAATTTTTTTTTCAGACTTGAACTTCTAAATGAATGTGAAGTTATACACGCATGCGCATTAATAATCAACAAGGTCCCAAAGAGAATTACATGCAGGCGGAGAGATGTGACACCAGGCTCAGTACGATTACAACCACAAAGCCAACCATTTGAAAATGAATGGTCTGTGTCGATAAGAAGTTGAAATCAAATCCTTGAGCCTTGTGTGTGTGTGGGGGGGGGATGGGGGGTTAAAGCTGCATGAAGGATTAGCTGTACTGTCGTTCAAATAAATATTTTCAACAGGTCATCATAATAATTTGATCCCCACAACCCCAAATAAATAAAAATCACATAAATAAAGCATGTGCATGACTAGTGTCACATTAGAAAACTACAGTACCGATTGAATATCAGAATATCACGAATTTTTATGCAGGCTCATGTCTGGAAACGAAACAAAAAAAACAACACCAATTTTTTATTCAGACTTGAACTTCTAAATGAATGTGAAGTTATACACGCATGCACATTAATAATCAACAAGGACCCAAAGAGAATTACATGCAGGCGGAGAGTTGTGACACCAGGCTCAGGACGATTACAACCACAAAGCCAACCATTTGAAAATGAATGGTCTGTGTCGATAAGAAGTTGAAATCAAATCCTTGAGCCTTTTGTGTGTGTGCGGGCGGGGGGGAGGGGCGGAGGGGGGTAAAGCTGCATGAAGGATTCTTTGTACTGTCGTTCAAAGAAATATTTTCAACAGTTCATCGTAATGTTTTGATCCCCACAACCCCAAATAAATAAAAATCATTTAAATAAAGCATGTGCATGACTCTTGTCACATTAAAAAGCTACAGAACCGATTGAATATCAGAATATCACAAATTTTTATGCAGGCTCATGTCTGGAAACTAAACCAAAAAATCAACAATTTTATTTTTCAGACTTTAACTTCTAAATGAATGTGAAGTTATACACGCATGCGCATTAATAATCAACAAGGTCCCAAAGAGAATTACACGCAGATGCAGAGATGTGACACCATTATCGGGACGATTACAACCACAAAGCCAGCCATTTGAAAATGAATGGTCTGTGTCGATAAGAAGTTGAAATCAAATCATTGAGCCTTGTGTGTGTGTGTGTGTGGGCGGGAGGAGGGGGTTAAAGCTGCATGAAGGATTAGCTGTACTGTCGTTCAAAGAAATATTTTCAACAGGTCATCGTAATGTTTTGATCCCCACAACCCCAAATAAAAAAAAATCACATACATAAAGCATGTGCATGACTAGTGTCACATTAAAAAGCTACAGTACCGATTGAATATCAGAATATCACGATTTTTTATGCAGGCTCATGTCTGGAAACGAAACAAAAAAAACAACAACAATTTTTTTTCAGAATTCAACTTCTAAACGATTGTGAAGTTATACACGCATGCGCATTAATAATCAACAAGGTCCCAACGAGAATTACATGCAGGTGCAGAGATGTGACACCATGATCGGGACGATTACAACCACAAAGCCAACCATTTGAAAATGAATGGTCTGTGTCGATAAGAAGTTGAAATCAAATCCTTGAGCCTTTTGTGTGTGTGAGGGCGGGGGGGAGGGGGGAGGGGGATAAAGCTACATGAAGGATTCTTTGTACTGTCGTTCAAAGAAATATTTTCAACAGGTCATCGTAATGTTTTGATCCCCACAAACCCAAATAAATAAAAATCACATAAATAAAGCATGTGCATGACTCTTGTCACATTAAAAAGCTACAGTACCGGCGCCATGTAACGGCCTCTCCCCCCGCGGGCCTCGCGCCATGTAACGGCCTCTCCACCTGCGGGCCTCGCGCCATGTAACGGCCTCTCGCGTGCAGGGCGTTGATGTTTCGCGGAGGCCGGGAATAAGATGCCGGCCCCGCCGGTTCTCCTGCTGCTCAGCCTGGCGGCCTGTGTCTGGGGCCCCAGCCTTGCTGAGGCCGCTGCGGTACAGTCTTTTGAAAGTGAAACTATACAGATCTTTACTTTGCCGCTAAATTTACCTGAACAAAGAGAGAGTGTTACTTCCGGTAACAAAAAAAGGAAAAAAGACAGAGAGCAACTAAAACAGGAAACACAAACTCCAACTGACACTATGGCAGCGATGGAAGATCAAGAAGCTCTTAAACGCCTCAGACAGATTTTCGTAAATTTGCTAAATGATCTCCCTCAATTGGAGACAAAAAAAAGTGGGAAGAATAGAAGTTCATTCAAGAGGACGACGACGACAACAACTACGAAAACTACAAGAAAGAAACCCATCACTGAGTTAAACACAATCCTAGCTACTAGCATTGCGACAATAATGGATAATACCACTGTCCTTTCTGTTGACACGTTCTTTAATCTTGACATGGAGCCCTTCCAGCACACCAATGGGGAGAGTGAACCATCAGGGACAGAAGATAAATATACAGATCTGCAAAACTTTGAGAAAACCTACACAGATATAGAAAATGCACCAAGTTATAGTCTTCCAAATCCTGAGGACATCTCAAACGGCTTTGAAGAAACAGAAACATTTCCAGCTAGAACCCGAGCTGGCTCCCACAGCGCCAAACTGAAGAACAAGACCCAAAACGATAATCTCGAAGAGTTCAACAAATTAATGGCATTTTTAGAAAAATACTTTCCAGACATAAAATCTTTGGTTGAAAAAAGCACTGATATGAATGCCACAGAAGAAGCATTTGCAACACTTGCGGTTCTGAAAAATTTCCTGTACCCAAGAAACCCTGAAATGAAGGAAAGCACACGGGAGGCTCTGAACAAGATCCCGGAGGATGAAGCAAAGGTGTTAGAACTTCTCCTGGAAAATAACAGCTAGGTTCTGAATCTAAAGTAATGCTTAATGTTTCAGCTTTGGGTGACGTGTCATTTACACCTGTGTATAATGTGATGGTTTTTATATTACAATTAAAGTGATTGTAGTTAAAACTCCAAAAAAAAAAAAAAGCTACAGTACCGATTGAATATCAGAATATCACGAATTTTTAAGCAAGCTCATGTCTGGAAACGAAACCAAAAAAACAACAATTTTTTTTTCAGACTTGAACTTCTAAATGAATGTGAAGTTATAAATGCATGCGCATTAATAATCAACAAGGTCCCAAATAGAATTACACGCAGGTGCAGAGATGTGACACCAGGCTAGGGACGATTACAACCACAAAGTAAACCAATTGAAAATGAATGGTCTGTGTCGATAAGAAGTTGAAATCAAATCCTTGAGCCTTTTGTGTGTGTGCGGGCGGGGGGTAAAGCTGCATGAAGGATTCTTTGTACTGTCGTTCAAATAAATATTTTCAAAAGGTCATCGTAATGTTTTGATCCCCACAACCCCACATAAAAAAAATCACATACATAAAGCATGTGCATGACTAGTGTCACATTAAAAAGCTACAGTACCGATTGAATATCAGAATATAACGAATTTTTATGCAGGCTCATGTCTGGAAACGAAACAAAAAAAACAACAACAATTTTTTTTTCAGAATTCAACTTCTAAACGATTGTGAAGTTATACACGCATGCACATTAATAATCAACAAGGTCCCAAAGAGAATTACACGCAGGTGCAGAGATGTGACACCAGGATCGGGACGATTACAACCACAAAGCCAACCATTTGAAAATGAATGGTCTGTGTCGATAAGAAGTTGAAATCAAATCCTTGAGCCTTGTGTTTGTGTGTGGGGGGGGGGGGGGGGGGTTAAAGCTGCATGAAGGATTAGCTGTACTGTCGTTCAAAGAAATATTTTCAACAGGTCATCGTAATGTTTTGATCCCCACAACCCCAAATAAATAAAAATCACATAAATAAAGCATGTGCATAACTCTTCTCACATTAAAAAGCTACAGTACCGATTGAATATCAGAATATCACGAATTTTTATGCAAGCTCATGTCTGGAAATGAAACAAAAAAAACAGCTCCAATTTTTTTTTTAGCATTGAACTTCTAAATGAATGTGAAGTTATACACGCATGCGCATTAATAATCAACAAGGTCCCAAAGAGAATTACACGCAGGTGCAGAGATGTGACACCAGGATCGGGACGATTACAACCACAAAGCCAACCATTTGAAAATGAATGGTCTGTGTCGATAAGAAGTTGAAATCAAATCTTTGAACCTTGTGTGTGTGTGTTGGTGGGGGGAGGGGGTTAAAGCTGCATGAAGTATTAGCTGTACTGTCGTTCAAAGAAATATTTTCAACAGGTCATCGTAATGTTTTGATCCCCACAACCCCAAATAAATAAAAATCACATAAATAAAGCATGTGCATGACTAGTGTCACATTAAAAAGCTACAGTACCGATTGAATATCAAAATATCATGAATTTTTATGCAGGCTCATGTCTGGAAACGAAACAAAAAAAACAACACCAATTTTTTTTTCAGACTTGAACTTCTAAATGAATGTGAAGTTATACACGCATGCACATTAATAATCAACAAGGTCCCAAAGAGAATTACATGCAGGCGGAGAGATGTGACACCAGGCTCAGGACGATTACAACCACAAAGCCAACCATTTGAAAATGAATGGTCTGTGTCGATAAGAAGTTGAAATCAAATCCTTGAGCCTTTTGTGTGTGTGCGGGTGCCGTGCTTATAACTGTCACATTCATTTAGAAGGTCAAGTCTGAAAAAAAATTGGTGTTGTTTTTTTTGTGTTTCCAGACTGAGCCTGCATAAAAAATCTGATATTTCTGGATATTCAATCGGTACTGTAGCTTTTTAATGTGACACTAGTCATGCACATGTTTAATTTATGTGATTTATTTATTTGGGGTTGTGGGGATCAAAACATTGATGACCTGTTGAAAATTTTTTGAACGACAGTACAGCAATCCTTCATGCAGTTTAACCCCCTCCCCCCCCCCCCACCACACAACACACAAGGCTCAAGGATTTGATTTCAACTTCTTATCGACACAGACCATTCATTTTCAAATGGTGGCTTTGTGGTTGTAATCGTCCCGAATGGTGTCACATCTCTGCACTGCTGTAATTCTCTTGGGACCTTGTTGATATTAATGCGCATGCGTGTATAACTTCACAATCGTTTAGAAGTTAATTCTGAAAAAAAATTGTTGTTGTTTTTTTGTTGTTTCCAGACAGAGCCTGATAAAAAATCGTGATATTCTGATATCAATCGGTACTGTAGCTTTTTAATGTGACACTAGTCATGCATGCTTTATGTATGTGATTTTTTTTTATTTGGGGTTGTGGGGATCAAACATTACGATGACCTGTTGAAAATATTTCTTTGAACGACAGTACCAGCTTCCTTCATGCAGCTTTAACCCCTCCCCCCCCACACACCCACACACAAGGCTCAGATTGATTTCAACTTCTTATCGACACAGACCATTCATTTTCAAATGGTGGTTTGTGGTTGTAATCGTCCCGAACTGGTGTCACATCTCTGCACTGCGTGTAATTCTCTTTGGGACCTTGTTGATTATTAATGCGCATGCGTGTATAACTTCACATTCATTTAGAAGTAAGTCTGAAAAAAAAATTGTTGTTTTTTGTTTCGTTTCCAGACATGAGCCTGCATAAAAATTGTGATATTCTGATATTCAATCGGTTCGTAGCTTTTTAATGTGACACTAGTCATGCACATGCTTTATTTATGTGTTTTATTTATTTGGGGTTGTGGGGATCAAAACATTACGATGAACCTGTTGAAATATTCTTTGAACGACAGTACAAAGAATCCTTCATGCAGCTTTAACCCCCCGCCCCCCCACCCCCCCCACACACACAAAAGGCTCAAGGATTTGATTTCAACTTCTTATCGACACAGACCATTCATTTTCAAATGGTTGGCTTGTGGTTGTAATCGTCCTGAGCCTGGTGTCACACTCTCCGCCTGCATGTAATTCTCTTTGGGACCTTGTTGATTATTAATGTGCATGGTGTATAACTTCACATTCATTTAGAAGTTCAAGTCTGAAAAAAAATTGGTGTTGTTTTTTTTGTTTCGTTTCCAGACATGAGCCTGCATAAAAATTGTGATATTCTGATATTCAATCGGTACTGTAGCTTTTTAATGTGACACTAGTCATGCACATGCTTTATTATGTGATTTTTATTTATTTGGGGTTGTGGGGATCAAAATTATGATACCTGTTGAAAATATTTTTTGAACGACAGTACAGCAATCCTTCATGCAGCTTTAACCCCCGCCCCCCCCCACACACACACAAGGCTCAAGGATTTGATTTCAACTTCTTATCGACACAGACCATTCATTTTCAAATGGTTGGCTTTGTGGTTGTATCGTCGAGCCTGGTGTCACATCTCTCCGCTGCATGTAATTCTCTTTGGACCTTGTTGATTTAATGCGCATGCGTGTATAACTTCACATTCATTTAGAAGTTCAAGTCTGAAAAAAAAATTGGTGTTGTTTTTTTGTTTCGTTTCCAGACATGAGCCTGCATAAAAATTCGTGATATTCTGATATTCAAGTACTGTAGCTTTTTAATGTGACACTAGTCATGCACATGCTATTTTATGTGATTTTTATTTATTTGGGGTTGGGGGATCAAAACTTACATTGCCTGTTGAAAATATTCTTTGAACGACAGTACAAAGAATCCTTCATGCAGCTTATACCCCCCCCCCCCCCACACACACACACAAAGGCTCAAGGATTTGATTTCAACTTCTTATCGACACGACCATTCTTTTCAAATGGTTGGCTTGTGGTTTAATCGTTCCCGACCTGTGTCACATCTCTCCGCCTGCACGTAATTCTCTTTGGGACCTTGTTGATTATTATGCGCATGCGTGTATAACTTCATCAATTTAGAAGTTAAGTCTGAAAAAAAAATTGTGTGTTTTTTTTTGTTTCGTTTCCAGACATGAGCCTGCATAAAAATTCGTGATATTCTGATATTTCAATCGGTACTGTAGCTTTTTTAATGTGACACTAGTCATGCACATGCTTTATTTATGTGATTTTTATTATTTGGGGTTGTGGGGATCAAAACATTACATGACCTGTTGAAAATATTTCTTTGAACGACGTACAAAGAATCCTTCATGCAGCTTTACCCCCCGCCCCCACACACACACACACAAGGCTCAAGGATTTGATTTCAACTTCTTATCGACACAGACCATTCATTTTCAAATGGTTGGCTTTGTGGTTGTAATCGTCCCGAGCCTGGTGTCACATCTCTCCGCCTGCATGTAATTCTCTTGGGACCTTGTTGATTATTAATGGCGCAGGCGTGTATAACTTCACATTCATTTAGAAGTTCAAGTCTGAAAAAAAATTGGTGTGTTTTTTTGTTTCGTTTCCAGACATGAGCCTGCATAAAAATTCGTGATATTTCTGATATTCATCGTACTGTAGCTTTTTAATGTGACACTAGTCATGCACATGCTAATTTATGTGATTTTTATTTATTTGGGGTGGGGGATCAAAAATTACGATGCCTGTTGAAAATATTTCTTTGAACGACAGTAAAAAGAATCCTTCATGCAACTTTACACCCCCCCCCCCCCCCACACACACAACAAGCTCAAAGGATTTGATTTCAACTTCTTATCGACGCAGACTACTGCAACGACACACTTTATTCGAGCAAATGCCCAGTTTGTGTCCTGGCAGATGACTGGAATCCGCCGCTGCTCAATCCTTGATGTCGTTGCGTTTGCCTTCCCAGCCACGGGTCATGCACTGGCTGCGGGGGCCTGAATCTGTGTAAATGATAATGAGAAGATTTACTAGGCTGCACTGTTTCCGCTTTCCACCAGAGGCATAAACTCATGAGCTCTAAGTAAGTGTGGGCTTTGCAAGTTGTTTTCGTTTAAAAAAAAGATACTTTTTATGACCCAGATTACCAACCCCACCGTAACTTGTCCTGAGACTGAAGAAGACGTGCAAAAAATGTTTAATTTAGGCTTACAACTGTATTATATAAGACAAGGACCATTTTTCGCTTACCACTATTCTACAGTAGACATGAGTGTTCCAATTCAGCCCTGTTGCAAAACCTGACAGAAGTTTATGCTTAGTTGATAGGGCCGCTATTGAAAGCAGAGGGATAAGATGGCACATTGTTTCAAATTTATCGTATTTTATCGAAAACTATGACTTTGTACAGCTTTCGCCAATCTCATGTGTGGAAGCGGCCATAAGGAAAAGGTTAGTAGTGTCCCCTGTTTTCCACCGTATTTAGCCCACTTTGTTGGAGGGTATTGTGGTGTCACAGGGTTATCCCGTATCTATCATAATGAAAGGCGGCAAAAGGCGAAGGGTCGTGTTAAAACCAAATAAGAGCGACAGCCCTGCCAAGCAATGCGCCAGAACCAGAACCAGCCACCGCACCAGTTATCATATGGTCCCGCCGTCGGTGACAACCCTGAGATGGATTTCGCAGCCGTTTTGATGAGTTGCAGGACCTAAGCGATGTCCCGCTGATACAGGTGGGCTAGTCCCCTCTGCAAACTATCGAGTGGGTGATGATGAAAGCTGGACTGGCAGTTGCCGCGGACGGCGCAAGCTGAATGGAAATTCAGTAATACAGTATGGTGAGTACTAATGTTGCCGTATTATTTTTGGTGGGGCAGGCTGGGTACTCTTTAGGGGCTGACATTACTGTACATTACAAACTTTTCATTTTGTTTTCCTCAGAAAGAAAACGGCTAATGGGGGGATTTCGATGGATACAGTAAATTGTGCTGTCAGTATGCTGATGTTTTCCAGCCGCAACAGTATACTGTGTAATAACACCCCGAAAAATAAACTATCATTTATCTACGTACATGTTCTGTAATTACTGCACATACTGGGGCGAGATTGTTTGCAGCTGGGGAGAGAGATTTAATAATATTGACATGACAGGGGGTTCCCTGAGCCAGGAAAATTAATGCTCAGGGACCCCCCCCCCCTGACTCCTGATCAATATTATTAAAATACGGAAATGCTGCGTCATTACCATAGCGGATAGCCGATAAGGCAATGAATGGGGTTAACGCATCACGTGACCGCGTTATTGTTGGTGAGGGGATGGTGGTGAGGGGGGTATTGCCCTTGGTGTGAGTTTAGGAGCTTGCGGGAGGGGGGGGGGGTTGCGGGTGCACTATACCCCTTCCGAGCCGTACAGTTAATACCGCTACGGTCATGAAGTGGTTAAGCCCTCCCGCTACCCCCCCCCCCCGCAAGCCTCCACCACCATCATTGGGGCTAATACCCCATTCACGCCACCCTCCCGCTAACCAATAAAAAAATACACAACACAACAACGCAGCCGCCAAAAAAATAAATAATAACATATAATAAATATAAATAAATTAATTCAATACATACATTGGAATACATTTTTATTGATAGTGTAGCATGTGCAAGGGGGTTCTGGAGGCTGAATCGCGTTGGTTTTTAGGTCTGGGGACCCGTGCCCCCCGAGATTACAGGCCCCTTTAGGGGGTGGCGGTATCCCTCTGCGTTTAAAGGTCCGATCACCGTGCAGGTGCCGGTAACCAAGCAGAGCAGAGGGATACCGGCACCCCCTATAGGGGCCTTGTATCTAGGGGGGCACGGGGTCCCCAGACCTGAAACCTGATCGCTTCTGCTCTGGAGACCCTCTGCACATGTACAGTATCATAAAAACACATACATATACAGTATAAATAAACATCGTCTTCTTACCTTAGCGTCTATGCGCTATGGTAAAGAAGCATCATTTGGTATTTATAATATTGTACAGTGAGCAGGGGTTCCCTGAGCCAGAAATTAATGCTCAGGGACCCCTCCCCCTGCTCCTGATTAATATTATTAAAACGAAAATGCTGCGTATTACCATAGCGGATAGCCGCTAAGGCAATGAAGGGGTTAAGGCATAATAAACAATTAATACATTCAATACATATTTTTCACGTCTGGTTAAAACTCCCTGCCCTTCTCTCTAATCTATGTAAAACCCCCTCCCCATTTCTGCTTTTAAAACACCCTGCCTTCTCTCTAATCTATGTAAAAACCCCTCCCACTTCCCCTATTGTGTGTGTGCGTTAAGCTTCCCTGCAATCTATGTAAAAAAACCTCCCCTCTTGTGTGTGTGTGTATCTGCGGGCTGTGTTTCTGAGTGCTGAGGGCTCTGCGTTAAAGGCCCCGATCACGTGATCGCGGCGGTAAACCAAGCAGAGCAGAGGATACGGCACCCCCTAAAGGGCCTGTATCTCGGGGGGCACGGGGTACCCATACCTGAAACCTGGCGCTTCAGCTCTCGGGACCCCCTGACACTCTACACTATGCAATAAAAATGTATTTCTCAATGTATTTATTGTCATTTCTTTATTTATTTATTTACATTATTTATATATTGTGCTGCTGCTGCAAGTCCTAAACTCACAACCAAGGGCAAACAATCACACCCCCCTCACACCCCCAATAAAAAAATTCACGGCACAAGCAAGCCCCACACCTTCCTATAACTCTAAATAAACCTCCTCTACCTACTACTTGAACGCCATAAACCCTATCTTCCGTCGTACTACTACTGTAAGATAACTTCTGGCTATTTCTCATTTACTATATACATACTCCTACCTACACCCCACTACACCGAATACTCCGTTTAACCTGTGTCTCTAACCTATTCTACCTGTTCTTTCTACTATACTACCTATACTCTACTACTCTTGGTCTTTATTCTCTATATACTATACTCTTTAATTAATAGTATACGTAGTTTATACATACAGATGATGAACCAAATACAAATACAGTACATGTAGAATGGTTATTTCAAAATCATACTGTCCTACAAATAAGCGCATTCCATACAGTACAGACAATAATAAAAAATCCCTTTAATAATCTAATGATTTTACAATATAAAACATAACATTCGCAATCCACACGTACATTGCATTTACATCTGTGTATACTGTAAATGATGCATAGCATTAAATCTATGCACCATATACATACTGTCCATTCTGCAAATGATGTTAACATCTATAATTCAAGCTACTCTAACCAGTAATATCAACACTTCCAAACAAGTCAAACTACAGTATTTTAACACAATCAGTAAACAAACAACCAAAATAATGTAAGTACCAACAGCAAAACACAATTTAAAAACCAGCTACCCCTTACAAGACAGTAATATACACACAATGGGAAAGTGGAAAGGGGTAGAAACCCTCGCATCATCCTCTAATCAAAAAGAATTGAAACAACGTGACAATAAGGAAGGGAGCCAGAATTTATAAAAATAAACAAAAGACACCCTGATGGGCAAGCACTCGTTGTAAAATGCCAAATATGAATTGGGATAAGATTTAAAATTAAACATGCTTTAATCGTATAATTACAAGAATAAATGTCAAAATTGTTGAAAGAATGACAACTGACTGTGGTGACAAACAAAAAAACAGACAAAAATATATAAAATACTATAAACTGAGATCTAGGGGGAGAGGGTGGCGTACCCACCTCAACTGCTAATTGCAGAGATCAACAATCAAGGATGAATAGCAAAACCCCCTATTAGCAATGACAAGTTACAAAAGCCTGTAAGTAGATACAGGGAAGAGAAATACCCATGCAAAGTGTATATACCAATGGCTATGACAAGGGTAAAGCTCCACTGATGGTAGTTTGAGTAGTCTACAGTAAGATAGTGAGGATACCCTCAATTAGGGTTAAAGCAACCTAGTATAACAAGATCAATATGGTAGGCGATGGTTGTATAATAGTGTGACACAAGAGCCACAAAGTGTGGTGCTTGCTCTGGGGCACGATCCTATCCGTATCAGTTATATGCCCCTAGTATAAACTGTCGCCACTTAAACATACTTAATAATACCTCACAAAATACATTGGCAGTCATGAATATCAGTAGCATTGTAGATGCGCACAGAGCTACAAAATGTATTTTACAGCTCTGGGACGGATTAGTCCGTATCCTAGTTATGGCCCCTAATACAAATGTGCCACTGTAGCAGATAAGATACGACTGTGGAAACATAGTGAGCAACACATGAATGAGCGAGGGAGAGGAATACGCAATGCCAAAAGTAGTCAAGCAGCAAGGACAATACACGTGTGGGTAAGGTGAGGTAATTAAATATTTACTGATATCTGTGGGTTTGGTTAAGCCCTTGTCAGGGTTGATGCGCGGAGTAGCGCTGACATATGCAGTTTTACCTGCTCAAAAATCATGCTTGCACAGAAGATACCCTGATAACATACATGGTGTCTATGGTATATAGACCCAGACTCCCTTCATACAAGTGTCGGCACTATACAGTGCCTCTCACCCTCTGCTCGGCATGGAGACGTCAATGCGTGATGACGCAGCTTCTGTCGCCGCCTCGCCACCTGACGTACGTTTGCGCTAGCTAAATCGCTATTTAAATCTATCACCAATTCATATTTGCTTACAACGAGTGCTGCCACAGGGTTGTCTTAGCATACAGTAACAAGGATTAATCATCTAGGATTACATCTATCTAATTGTAAAAAACCTTAGACATTATACACAGCCATTGTTTAAAGCCCACTCCCCCCTATTGTGGGGAGGGGGGGGGGCCCAAGTGTGCATAATGTACTGTGAGGTCTAACCCCCCCTCACCCCCCTACCACATACTGTACCGTTACCCCCCCCCCCTCATCCTGGCCATTGCCCCTCTGCCACAGCAGTCCACAATTAATAAATAAATCAAAAATAAACTACCTGTCCGAGAAATCCCATATATTGACCATGTACTGTCAGTGCCGCTTTATTGTGTGGGGTTATTAACTCAATTTATAACCCCGTCACACACCACGCCACACAATAAAGCGGGGGGGACTTACAGTACTACAGTTCTATATTTATTTCTCTTCATGTATTTATTTTGAATTTATTATTAATTGTGGAGCTGCTGTGCATGAGGGCCATGGCCAGGATGGTGGGGGAGGGGTAACGGTTACAGTATGTGGGTAGGGGGCGTGAGGGTGGTTAGCCTCACAGTAACATTATGCACATTGGGCACCCCCCCCTCCCCACATAGGGGGGAGGGGGGCTTTTAAAACAATTGCTGTGTATAATGTATAAGGTTTTTTACAATTAGATAGATGTAATCCTTAGATAGATGTAATCCTTGGTACTGTATTGTAAGACACCCTGTGGGCAGCACTCGTTGTAAGCAAATATGAATTGGTGATAGATTTAAATAGCGATTTAGATAGCGAAACGTACGTCAGGTGGGAGGCGGCTACAGAACTGACGTCATAACGCATTGACGTTCTCTCATGCCGAAGCAGAGGGTGAGATGGCACTGTATAGTGACGACACGTGTATGAAGGGAGGTCTGGGTATATACCATAGACCACCAGGTATGTATAGGGTATCTTCTCGGCAGCAAGCAGGATTGTGAGCAGGTTAAAAAACTGCCTATGTCCGCGATACTCGCGGCATCAACGCCATAGACAAGGGTTAGAATCCAAACCACACAGAGATGCAGTACATATTTAATTACATCACCTTACAGCAATGTGTTAATTGTATTGCTTGCTGATAACTTTTGCATTGCATGTATTCCCTCTCCCCTCGGCTCATTCATGTGGTTGCTCACGAGGTTCCACAGTCTGTATATTATCTGCTACATTGGCACATGGTATGAGGGGGCATAACTGGATACGGACTAATCCGTGCCCCCAGAGCTGTAAAATTACATTTTGTAGCTCCTGTGCATCAGCTACTGATAGTCATGACTGACCAAGTATTTAGGGGTATTATTAAGCATGTTTAAGGGCACATTATAATAGGGGGCTGATAACTGGATACGGACTAGATCCGTCCCCAGAGCTAAGCACCACATTTGTGAGCTCTTGTGCACACTATTTTATACTAATCACATCGCCGACCATATTGATATTTGTATAGCTAGGCGCTTTAACCCTATATTGAGGGCGTACTCTCCCACTATCTTAAATGTAGACTATGCAAACACCTCAGGAGCTTTCACTCTATTGTGCATAGCAATGGTATTACCTTATGCAGGTATTTCTCCTGTCACCTGTATCTACTTTACCGGCTTTTTAACCTGTCATTGCTGAACTAGGGGGGGTGACTATTCAGTCTTGAATGTTGATCTCTGCAATGCAGTTAGGTGGGTCTCCACCTCTCCCCCTAGATTCCAGTTTATAGTATTTTAATATTTTGTCTGTTTTTTGTATTTGGTCACCACGTCAGTTTGTCCTTCTTCAACAATTTTGAAAATTTATTGAAATTATACGATTAAGCATTTTAAATTTTAAATCTATCACCAATTCATATTGTAAAACGAGTGCTGCCTCAGAGGGTTGTCTTTGGTTTATTTTGTTATAATTCTGATCTCCTTTCCCTTTATGCACCGGGTCAATTCTTTTTGATTAGAGGATATGCGAGGGTTTCTACCCCTTTCCCCTTGCCCATTGTTGTAGTACTATATGTAAGGTTAGCTTGCGTTTTAAATTGTGGTTTTCTGGTTGGGTACTTACAGTATATTTGTTTTTTGGTTTACTTGATTGGTTAAAATATGTAAAGTTTTTTGGGACCTTTTTGTTTTTGGAAGTGTTTGTATTTACTGGTAGAGTAGCTTGCAATTATTATTGTTAACAGTCATTTGCAGAAAGTACAGTACTGTATATGGTGCATAGATTAATGCTATGCATCATTTACAGTATACAATGGTAAATGCAATGTACTGTGTGGATTGGAATGTTATGTTTTATATTGTAAAATCAGTTAGGATTATCACTGGATTATTATTATTATTGTCTGTATGTATGGAGATGCGTTATTTGTAGGACAGTATGATTTTGATAACCTTCTACATGTACTGTATTTGTATATTTGTTCATCAATCTGTATGTATAAACTGTATACTATATACTATATATTATATATACATATATATATATATATATATATAGATATATATATATATAGATATAGTTATATATCTGTACAGTATATATATTCTATACACAGATATACGGTATATGACTGGATAGGGATGGTTATAATACTGTATAATGTATTAGATATATATATATATCCAGGATAGTACAGTCTCTACTGTACAGTATAATTTATTCTCTTCATGTATTTATTTATTTATTTATTATTTAGATTTATTTATAATTGTGGGGATGCTGTGCGTGAATTTTTTTATTGGGGGGAGGGGGGTGTGTGGCCTACTTGGTGTGAGTTTAGGCCTTGCCGCAGAGCACAATTAATAATAATGTAAATTAAATATAAATAAATAAAATGACAATAAATACATTTGAAATACATTTTTATTGATAGTGTAGATGTGCAGGGGGTCTCCGGAGCTGAAGGCCACAGGTTTCAGGTATGGGTACCCCGTGCACCCCGAGATACAGGCCCTTTAGGGGGTGCCGGTGGTTCTCCCTCTGCTCTGCTTGGTTACAGGCGCGGATACGTGATCGGGCCTTTTTAACGCAGAGAGCACTCAGCCCTCAGAAACACAGCCAGGTAGATTACCACCACACCAATAGGGGGAGGGTTTTTTTACATAGATTGAGGGAAGCTTAACGACACACACACAATAGGGGGAACGGGGGAGGGCGTTTACATAGATTTAGAGGCAGGCAGGGCTTTTTAAAAGCGAGAAGAGAATATGGGAGGGGGTTTACAAGATAGAGAGAAGGAGGGAGTTTTTAACACAACGTGACAAATCTGTATTGAAGTATTAATTGTTATTATGCCTTAACCCCTTCATTGACGCTTATCGGCTATCCGCTATGGTAATAACGCAGCATTTCCGTATTTTTACGTAATATTAATCAGGAAGGCAGGGGGGGAGGGGTCCCTGACAGCAATTAATTTCTGGTCGGGAACCCCCTGCTCGTTAACAATATTGCATTATAATACACAGAATGAGCTTCTTTACGCACCATCGCGCCATCGACGCTAAGGTAAGAATCAGAGTGTTTGTTATATACTGTATATTGATGTTTGTTTATTGAAGTGACTTGTAACTGTGTGCAGAGGCGTCTCCAGAGCAAGAACGCACAGGTTATTTCAGGTCGGGGACCCCGTGCCCCCCGAAGTAAAGGCCAATATAGGGGTAGAGGCCCCATATCACACTCTGCTGCTTGGTTTTATCAGGCGCACAGTCACTGATCGTGGCGTATGTGAACGAGAGCTGGGATACTCGGCTACCCCCTAAAGCATGGCCTTGTATTCGGGGGGGGGGGCACGGGGTCCCCAGACTAAAACCAACGCAGATTCAGCTCAGAGACCCCCACTGCACATCACACTATCCATAAAAATGTATTTCAAATGTAGTTATTGTAATTAATTGATTTATTTATTTATATGGATTTATTTATTTTTGGCGGATGCTGACGGCTGTGGCTGTGTGTGTGTGTATTTTTTTATTGTGGGTAGCGGAGAGGGGGGTGTGAATGGGGTTATTATTGCCCCAATGATGGTTGGGGAGGGATCTGCGGGGGGGGGGGGGAGCGGGAGGGGGGCTTAACCCCTTCATGACCGAAGCGGTATTAACTGCTTACGGTCGTGAAGGGGTAAGTGCACCGCAACCCCACCCCCCTCCCGCAAGCCTCAACCTCACAACAAAAAAAGGGCCAAATACCCCCCTCACCCATCACCCACTACACACAATAACGAAAGGCATCGGGCACGGGGGTACCCCTTCATTGCCTTAGCGGCTATCCGATATGGTTTAATGACGCAAGCATGTTCCGTATTTTTAAAATATTGATCCGGAGCAGGGGGGGGGGGGTCCCTGAGCATTAATTTTCCGTCGTGAACTGAGCTTTCCCTTATTTTTCTTCTCTTACCTGACAGCCGTGGCTCAGGAGGACTCACTGGCTCACTAGGTACTAATATTAGTGAAATCTCTACGCCCAGCCTCTGGTCAAATAACATCTCGTCACCCAGTATGGCAGTAAGTTTTACATGAAAAAGGTACGTAGAACAAAATGCATAGTTTTATTTTATTTCGTGGGTTTATTACACAGTATGACTGCTCGGGCTGGGAAGAACTCTAGATAACTGTTAAGTCACACTATTAATGTATGATCCCATCGAAATCACTTCTTGTAGCCGTTTGTCTTTGTTATGTTGGTGAAAAACCTAAATAATGAAAAGTTTATATGATACAGTAATGGTATCCCCCTAAAGAAGTAAGTCTGACTCCAGTCATGCGCCCCCCAACAATATACGGCAACAAGATAGTACTCCCAACTTTTACTGAATTTCCTATTTCCGGCTTGCGCCGTCGCCGGGCATAGCTGCCAGTCCAGCTCTTATTCATCAACAACATCAGTACAGATAAGCTTTGCAGAGGACTAGCCCATCCTGTAGTCAGGGGAAATCGCTTACGGTTTACATGCAAGCTTCATAAAAACGGCTGCTGAAATCCAATCTCAGGGTGTCACCGACGGCTGAAACGGGGGACATCATGATTAATAGCTTGGTGCTGGTGTCTGGTTAATGTGTTCTGGCGCTATTGGCTTGGCAGGGACTGTCTGCTTCTATTTGGTTTGTAAAACGGACCCTTCGCTTTTGCCGCCTTCATTATGATAGATACGGGTTGATAAACCCTGTGACAACAACACACCAAATACCCTCCAAACAAATTGGGCGCTCAATCCGGTGAAAACCCATGGTAGGGACACTACATAATCTCAGCTTTTCCTATGCCCGCTTCCCCCCCCCCCCCAAATGAGGATAGTTGGCTGAACATCTGTATAGAAGCTCATATGTTTTCAGCGAGTAAAAATATGATTCCCTTTGACATCAACTTGTTCGGCATCTTACTGTCTCTGTTGCATTATACAGGGCACCCTATCAAATAAGCAGTACATTCGGTCAGGTTTTTGGAACACGGGCATGTGTGCATTGAACTTACGCATGTACTCTGGTAGAAAGTGTAAGCGAAAATGGCTGTGTCGTTAATTTAAGCCACAAGTAGTAAAGTCCTAAATGGATAACACTTTTATGGACATACGTCTTTCCTTTCAGTTCAAATGGAACAAGTTACTGGGATACTGTACTGGGATAAAGTACTCATTGTTTAAAACGAAACAACTTGCAAAGCCAACACATAACTTATAGTCCATGAGATTTATGCAATTCTGGTGGGGCACAACTGTTGTCCTTGTAGTATTCTGCGTATAAGCATTGCAGCCTAGTAAATCCTTTCTCAGTTATCACATTTCAATGCAGCAATCAGGGCCCCCGGTCAGCCAGGCATGAATGTGCGTGGGATGGGAAGGCAAACGCAAGATAGCATGCAAGAGTGGTGAGCAGGACGGAGCGGATTCAATGGGCCACATTGCCAGGAACAAACTGGGCACTTTTGCTGTTCGAATATAAGCTGAGATCAGTGGTGTCAGTTAGTGTCGGCCGGTCGATTAAAGAAGTGGCGAACTAAATCAAATTCTTTGAGGCCTTGTTTGTGTGTGTGCGGGGCGGGAGAAGGGGTGGGGTAAAAGTTGGCCATGAAGGGATTCTTTTGAAACTGTCGTTTCAGAAAGAAAGATGTTCAAAAGGCCTATCGTAATTTTTGATCCCTCCACCCCAAATAAATAAAAATGCACATAATATCTAAGGCATTCTTTGTGGGGTAGGGCATTGTATGCCCCTAGTGGTCACACATTTAAAAATGGCTAAGCTAGTATTAGTGATCATGAATACTTCAGATAGATCACCGAAATAATTTTGTTAATGCAGGCTCATGTCTGGAAAATGAAACAATAAAAAAGCCTCACCAATTTTTTTTCAGATCTTGGTGAACTCGAAATAGGGAATTGTGAAGTTAACACGGCAGATTGCTGGCATTAATAATTCAACATAATGGGGTACCAAATGAGAATTACATGCAAGCGGAGAGATGCTGACAACCAGGCCGGGACGATTACAAACCACCAAAGCCAACCATTGAGCAATGACCTGGTCGCCTATGTGGCTTGATAAGAAGTTGTCAACAAATCCTTGAGCCTTTTGTGAATGTTGTGTGTGTGTGTGTGGTAGGGCTAGTGGGTTAAAGACTGCATGAAGGTAGTTGTTGTAATGGTTCAAAGCAAGAAAGTATTTTAATAGTGTGACATCGTAATTGTTTACTGATTTCCCACAAATACCCCAAATAAATAAACAAAATCGACATAAATAAAAGAATGTGCTATGACTAGTGTCACATGTAATATCATAAAACTTACTGTAGTTAGTGACCGATTGAATATCAGTAATATCACGATTTTATGGGGAGGCTCAGTCTGGAAACGAAACAAAAAAACATTAGCACCCAATTTTTCTTTTCAGACTCATGCACATTAATAATCAACAAGGTCCCAAAGAGAATTACATGCAGGCGGAGAGATGTGACACCAGGCTCAGGACGATTACAACCACAAAGCCAACCATTTGAAAATGAATGGTCTGTGTCAATGAGAAGTTGAAATCAAATCTTTGAGCCTTGTGTGTGTGTGTGTGTGGGCGGGAGGAGGGGGTTAAAGCTGCATGAAGGATTAGCTGTACTGTCGTTCAAAGAAATATTTTCAACAGGTCATGGTAATGTTTTGATCCCCACAACCCCAAATAAAAAAAAATCACATACATAAAGCATGTGCATGACTAGTGTCATATTAAAAAGCTACAGTACCGATTGAATATCAGAATATCACGATTTTTTATGCAGGCTCATGTCTGGAAACGAAACAAAAAAAACAACAACAATTTTTTTTTCAGAATTCAACTTCTAAACGATTGTGAAGTTATACACGCATGCGCATTAATAATCAACAAGGTCCCAATGAGAATTACACGCAGATGCAGAGATGTGACACCAGGATCGGGACGATTACAACCACAAAGCCAGCCATTTGAAAATGAATGGTCTGTGTCGATAAGAAGTTGAAATCAAATCCTTGAGCCTTGTGTGTGTGTGAGTGGGGGGGGGGAGGGGGTTAAAGCTGCATGAAGGATTAGCTGTACTGTCGTTCAAAGAAATATTTTCAACAGGTCATGGTAATGTTTTGATCCCCACAACCCCAAATAAATAAAAATCACATAAGTAAAGCATGTGCATGACTAGTGTCACATTAAAAAGCTACAGTACAGATTGAATATCAGAATATCACGAATTTTTATGCAGGCTCATGTCTGGAAACGAAACAAAAAAAACAACACCAATTTTTTTTTCAGACTTGAACTTCTTAATGAATGTGAAGTTATACACGCATGCGCATTAATAATCAACAAGGTCCCAAAGAGAATTACATGCAGGCGGAGAGATGTGACACCAGGCTCAGGACAATTACAACCACAAAGCCAACCTTTTAAAAATGAATGGTCTGTGTCGATAAGAAGTTGAAATCAAATCCTTGAGCCTTTTGTGTGTGTGCGGGGAGGGGGGAGGGGGTGAGGGGGGTAAAGCTGCAAGAAGGTTTCTTTGTACTGTCGTTCAAATAAATATTTTGTACAGGTTATCGTAATTGTTTTGATCCCCACAACCCCAAATAAATAAAAATCACATACATAAAGCATGTGCATGACTAGTGTCACATTAAAAAGCTACAGTACCGATTGAATATCAGAATATCACGATTTTTTATGCAGGCTCATGTCTGGAAACAAAACAAAAAAAACAACAACAATTTTTTTTTCAGAATTCAACTTCTAAACGATTGTGAAGTAATACACGCATGCGCATTAATAATCAACAAGGTCCCAACGAGAATTACACGCAGATGCAGAGATGTGACACCATTATCGGGACGATTACAACCACAAAGCCAGCCATTTGAAATGAATGGTCTGTGTCGATAAGAAGTTGAAATCAAATCCTTGAGCCTTGTGTGTGTGTGTGTGAGGGGGGGGAGGGGGTTAAAGCTGCATGAAGGATTAGCTGTACTGTCGTTCAAAGAAATATTTTCAACAGGTCATCGTAATGTTTTGATCCCCACAACCCCAAATAAATAAAAATCACATAAATAAAGCATGTGCATGACTAGTGTCACATTAAAAAGCTACAGTACTGATTGAATATCAAAATATCACGAATTTTTATGCAGGCTCATGTCTGGAAACGAAACAAAAAAAACAACACCAATTTGTTTTTCAGACTTGAACTTCTAAATGAATGTGACGTTATACACGCATGCAAATTAATAATCAACAAGGTCCCAAAGAGAATTACATGCAGGTGGAGAGATGTGACACCAGGCTCAGGACGATTACAACCACAAAGCCAACCATTTGAAAATGAATGGTCTGTGTCGATAAGAAGTTGAAATCAAATCCTTGAGCCTTTTGTGTGTGTG
>WSYH01010078.1:0-24093 GCA_036426205.1 Ascaphus truei | reverse complement strand
ATACACATATCACCCGTATAACCACAGTGCATACATATATATAGCAATGCAATAATTAGATATCAGTGGCCTTGCCACACTCCACCTTGGAATAATGTCCTTTACCCACCACAGTGTGCGCCCACACCGTGTCCAATGTACTGGACCAGTCCCTTGGTCACTTAACCCTCAGTGTCCCCAAAGAACCCTCCCCAAGGCGGGATCAGCGCCTGCAGGTACCGGTGTTGGTGCACTTATATACTTCAAAAGGGGGGGGGGGGTGTGATAGACAGCACTCTGACACACTGACTCAGCAAGGTTGCAGGGTGCACGGAACAGGAAGGGACCCTAATTCCCTTCAGAAGTACTAACAAATCAAAAGATAGTACCAGCACTCTCTGTCTCACAGCTACAGATATAAGCAAATACCAGTGTAGGGTATATGAATAATTTAATGAGACTAATAATAAACTGAAAATATAGCAACAATAGCCAATACGCCAATGGCAACAATAGCCAATACGCCAATGCAAGAATAAATATCACCATAGAGAAAATCAAAAAATAAAAGGGGTAGAGGGGAAAGAAGGAGAAGAGGAAAAAAACACAAAAGAAAAGCAAAAAATCACAAAAATGGAAAAAGGAAAGCAAACTAGGGGGGCGACGTTTCGAGGGGTGACCTCTTCATCTGGCCCATTCCCCCTGGTCCCAAAGGGTCCCAGAGGTACTTCCCTAAGCCTTCCCTTCCCACTGTCAAATAATCCCACACTCAACTAATGATATAAATCTAAAGTCTAAAGAGGGCAAATCAGGTAGAGGAAAGGTCCAGACAAGAATGAGAGACCTTGGTAGAATTAGTTGGAGTCTGAGATAAGCCCAGTTTCTCACATTGTAACTCTGAAAGAAAGTATCAATAATTATGTAGAGGAAAGGTTACTGAAGCTGGTATAATGATTTTTGATGATTTACATATTCATTTTGTTTCTGTATTATACAATTACGTTATTTTTATGATGCACAAGCCACCTCATAAAGTGGCGTATGCTTTAGTTTTTAGGGTATAAATGTATCTTATACCATATCACCTGTTAGAGAGCTTTTTTTATAGAAGTTTTTTCCTGTGTACACTGAATAAACTCATTTGATAACTGAATGTTTGTTGTAATATTTTTAAAGCTTTCACAGTATGTATGTATATATACACCGTACAGGCATACCCCGCATTAACATACGCAATGGGACCGGAGCATGTATGTAAAGCGAAAATGTACTTAAAGTGAAGCACTACCTTGTTTCCACTTATCGATGCATGTACTGTACGGCAATCGTCATACACATGCATAACTGATGTACATAACGCATGTGTAACAGGCTCTATAGTCTCCCTGCTTGCGCACAGCTTCGGTACTGGTAGGGAGCCGGTATTGCTGTTCAGGACGTGCTGACAGGCGCATGCGCGAGCTGCCGTTTGCCTATTGGGCGATATGTACTTACTCGCGAGTGTACTTAAAGTGAGTGTCCTTAAACCGGGGTATGCCTGTATATAAGTTTGAGGGTTGAAACATTGGTTACTAGGTTAACACCAGCTCAGGTCTAGCAATTTGATTGATGCACAGAAAAATAATTGTCTATAGTCATTAACATACTCACTGATGCCAGTAATCATGAAAATCTGTATTGGGCATCTGAATAGAAAAGATAAATCACCCAATCCGACGTTTCGGTCCTGGAATAGGACCTTTCTCAAGGGGGCGCCCCTTGATTACTGAGCCGAGTGCAGTATTTCTTTACCGGACGAGAGAATGGTAATGTTGTTTTTCTATTATTTGAGACTAGCACCTGTCTATATGAACCAGTACATTGAGTGCAAGCTGTGATGTTTGTTTTTATATATACTGTATATATATATATATATATATATATATATATATATATATATATATATGTAGCCCCGAGGTATATTTTTGCTTTCTGGCCCCCCTCCGCGCTTACCGGGTGGTCGCGGGTGCCGCCGGAGGCTGCGACGGACCCGGCGGCCCTTCGCGAGGGTGGGGGCCAGTGCAGGGAGCAGAGCGTTGCGAGGCGCAGGCCGGTTGCCGGGGACGCGATCGGGCCGTCGCTAAGGCCGCGATCGCGTTGCCACCGGCTCGGCGGCTAGGAGAGAGTGCGCCGCCATTGCGCGTAGGTTCGCGCATGCGCAGGAGGCGGCCAGCGCGCGATAGGACTCCAGGGCTAGGGAGAGGTCGCGCGAGAGTAGGGAAGAGGATAGGAAGGTTGAGGCGGCCATTAGGGGTTCGCGCATGCGCGAGGGAAGCGCGCACGCGGCCCCAATGCATTAGGCAGCCCCTGGGAACTACAATTCCCAGGAGGCTTAGGGAGGCAGAGGTCAGGTGCTCCCTAGTGGCCAATAGGGCTGAAGGAAGCTCAGCCCGGGAAAAGAGATACATTTCCCGGGCTTTGCAACAGCAGTCAGTCAGGAAGAGCAGAGGAAGGAGTAGGAAGGGTGCAGGGAGCGCGTGGCTCCTGCATCAGGTAAGGGTCCTCCCTAGATTCCCAGGCAGGCCCCAATTCCCGGGTAAAGGGCAGGGGGTAACTGAAGAGGGACGCCTTAGCTAGGGAGGTGACCCTTGAGTGTGGAAGGTGCTGGTTTGGCAGTGCCGCAGCGGAGAGTGCTGTGGGCACTGTCAAAGAGGCACAGTGTGCTAGCAGTGTGTTTGCTGCGGGATCCAGGGGCTGTGTGTGATTGCAGCTGCCTGTGAGTAGTGTCGCTGTATGTGCTGGGCACAGTGCGTGCAGTGTGTGTGAAGTGTGGATCCCTGCAGGCTGACAGTGTGAGCGGTGTGTCAGCTGCAGGTGCTTTGGGAGTAGCTAGTTAATAGCTAGTTGTCAGTTACAGTTAGAACTGGGTAGCTGGGGGAAGGGGGGCAGGTTATCGTCCACAGGCCCTAGGAGTTTCCCCAAGCCATCCTAGGTTGCGGTTTCTCAGGGACAGGCCCTAGGTTAGGGTTGCTGTCACTCAAGCAGTAGTCAGTGATAGGAAGGCGGTTGCTGTTCCCACGTGGTTGGTGTTGCCGTGTTCCGGTTGCAGTTCCCGTGAAGCGGTGGGACCCTCGTTGGGGTCCACCGGCAGAGTACCTGGAATAAGGATCAGACGGACGTCTGACCCTTTGAGAAGTGGTTGCGGTCCCGAGCATCGGAGTGCTCGGAAGGTATCTCTGAAGTAATATATGTGCACCAACTGGGCCCTAGCTTAATATAGTGACTGCGCAGTCACCCACGACCTCCGTAGGAGTTACGAGACATTGGGTGTGGGGTGATCACAGGACACTTGGTTGGGGAATACCAGACATTGGGTTGAGGTGATGCGGGTAGAGCATCAGGTTATGGTATGTGATGTTATGTAATGTGTTATATGTGTGTTAAGTAAAGAGTTAGTTATTGGTTATCGTATACGTGTGTTATGTTATTTCTTACTCAGGGCTATCTTTCCTAACGGGGGATCCTGGGTAAGTGGAGGCGCTGCACCAAGTAAGGGTAAGGGTTTCCCCAGGCTCCCAGCTAGCGGAGGCTCAGATCTCCTGGAGCCACACAGGTTATGCAGTACCAGTAGTCCTTTAGAGCAGGTGTGTTGCAGGGAAAGGGACCGGTTAGATCACGAGGGGCCAATGTGATATTGGGTGGGTCGGCCGGTTCACAAAAAGGGTTACATATATATATATATATATATATGTGTGTATGTATGTGTGTATGTATGTGTGTATGTATATGTATGTGTGTATGTATGTATGTATGTATGTATGTATGTATGTATATATATATATATATANNNNCTGTCTTTCTGTCCTGTCTGTCTCATCTCTGCTCTCTCTTCCTGTTCTCATCTCTCTCTCCTCTCTCTCTCTCTCTCTCCCTCCCTCCCTCCCTCCGCCATCCATCTCTCCTCTCATACCTGCCCCCCCCCCCCCTGCCGCACGCGCAAGCATGTACTGTTGGAGGTTCCAATTTACACATCATTTGCATTTCATACACTTAGAAACCTTATGTCTAAAAATGTGTTATTATAACACTTCTTTTTTGCAGATGGTTTAAACACCTGGGAACCAACTTCTTTTTTAAAGTGTCGGACTTTCTAAATACTATCTGCGGTTTTATTGGAAGATAGGGTTGTAATATGGGGTCCTTTTGTACTAGGTGCCAAGTTTCCAAACTCTTTTTAATTTCTGCAGCTAAAGGATTATAAGTGGTGATAAATGTCGTTTAAGGATATTGCTAGAACTTATGTATTTAGATTAATTTAGATATATGTAACGGGTTTCCCCCCCCCCCCAATCGCAGATACAATGTGGTGCGGAGAACATACGGTGTTACCAGGGTGTGGTGCTTTACCTGTTGGCTCACAGGAGGTCTGAGCCTCCGCCAGTGAGAGCCTGGGGTGAATCCTCTAGATCGTTCGCGGTTCCACTATGTAGGATTCTATGGGAATGTAGAATGACCCTAACATAGGAACCCACCCAGAAAAACCACATACACCAGTATATGTAATAACAGGTTACTGAATGAACAAAGAATACTATTACATCATCTCATAACATGGACACATACTAACACACAGAAAACGGGTGTCCTCTCTAGAGGCGACACTGACTTCGGCGTCGCACAGGACGCTTCCCCAAAACACCGGATTACCCATCCTGTCATAGGATCCCCACCCAATGTCCAGCACTCTTGCAGAGAGAGGATATGTGACTCGCAGTCACTATTTATACTAAGGGCCCGTTGGTGCACTTGTGTATGTATAGTACCTGCCGAGCACTCCGGAGCTTCGCAAAGGATCATCGTTCTGGGTCCGTCGATCCGGTCCGTGAATCCTTGCTTGGGGTCCCCCAGGGGCGATCCCACCCTGGAGATAGTCTCTTGTCTCTCGGTACCGACTTGAGCCCGAGTCGTACTCTCGTGGAGCGCAGCAGTCCGCTGTGTCCCTGTCTATCTCTGGCAACTACGTGACACGGTCCCTAACCTAGGCCTGTCCCTGTAGAACCACAAGCTGGGGAATGAGGACCTACTGGGACCTAAGGGGTTAATGGCCTACCGTCACCCTAGCTCTTCCCGGTCCTGACTCTAACAACTATATACACTCTCAGCACTTGCAATAATGCGCTACGACCTACTCGCTACCTGCAAGCTACGTACTGCACTACACTGTGCCTGCCTGTCAGACCTCAACGGCACTGAAAGCCGTGACCCTGACAAGACAGCACACTAACACTAAGGGCAGCGTCCCTATCTATGGCCGTCCCTATCAATTACCCACTAATCTGGTGGGAGTTGGGGCCTACCTGGGGTGTGGGTTCTATCTAGTGCAGGCTCACTCGCTCCCCCCACCCTTCCTTCCCTCACAGCTCCCGGTGCCCAACTGCCTGTCATGCTGCAAGCCCCTCGAAAATGTATCTTTCTCTCTCCCTCTGGAGTCACGCTGCAAGCCCGCGAAAATTATCTTCTCCCTCCCTGGTGTCACGTGGGGCGCGCAGAGGCTCCTGGGACTCGTAGTCCCTACCTATAGCCTTTCCTGTAGGCTAGGGCTTCGCGGGGCTTTCTATCTCCTGTCCTGAGCCTGTGCAAGCTGTCTGGGGCTGGCCTCAAACTTTTCCCTGACTAGCCTCACGCTCGCGCGACTTTCCCCTAGCTCTGGGGCCTTACCTGCGCCTGCGCGATCACTGCGCATGCGCGATTCTCTCCTCAATGGCGGCGCCCTCCACCCGCCCGGCTCAAGAGAGCGCGGGAATCCCGTGAGCGCGCGTGTGGCCTTGGCAACCGCCGCACAAGTCCCTGGCAACCCCCCGAGCCGGGATCTGACCGCCCTCACCTCTGCGATCGCGGGCGAGCCGCCATTGGACTCGGCGGCACCCGCCGATCGGCAGCTAGGTGGGGTTGCTGACAGGCTGGGAGACTGGCTACATAATTTTAACATATCATTTTCTATCTACCTTATTGATATTAGTATAGGCTTTTTTGAGAGTAGAGTCCTGATATTTTTTAGATTTAAATTTGGACAACATTATTTTGCTTGTTGTCATAGATATGATTCTCTGAACAACTGCGCTTAACTCTCCTCAATTCCCCTTGGGGGATATTGGTCGCACCTAGTTTTATGATGATTGTCACGATGGACCCAGCTTATTACGACTTTTAATTACCGGGACACAGTGATTGAAAAAATAAAAATATATTGCATTTATTCACCTAATGACGACACAACTTATGTTACAACAAATACTGTAAAAAGACACACTTACTTTGGAAACTGGGATAACAAACTAGGCCTCATGCAGAGAGCACGCGCTTTCAGAATTGGAAGGGGAAATGTTTTAGCTTTATTGGAGAGTTTTATCTCCATATGCGAAAGGGCATAAAACTGCCTTTCTGCTATGGAAGTTTCAACCAGCGCTATGAGACGCTATGAGCGCTGTTGAAACTGTGGGAAAAAAATCGCAATTTTTTTTTTTCCCCTCGCCACCGGCCGCGGACCAGCTGCGTGGTGGAGAGGAAAAATGTTGAAAATCGCGCCATTTTTTTGGCGCGAACAGCCCTAGATGCGATCGCGGGCTCTCTGCATACGGCAGAAAAAAACTGGAGAGATTAGAAACTCTCCAGCCGCGCGGACGATTTCAAGGGAAAAAAAAAAATGGGCGCTTTTTAAAAAAACTGCCTGTTTCGGCAGTTTAAAGCTCCATTTTCGCCGGCTAATGCGAGATTCCTTTTAGCCCTGCTCTCTGCATGTGCCCATATCTTTCTAGTTGCAAACACAGCAAATAATCCACTGTCCCCTTGCTATTTCTTTCCTGTGGCCATCTTGCTGTTGAATTCGGGTCACTTATCCTCTGATAAATGTAGGCGATTTACAGTACTCGAGCTGGAACTTCCAAATGGACGGATCTCAGGATGAATCACACAAGATGGAACTAACTGCTGGACTCATGAAAAAATTGATGGATCTCTTAGAACTGATGAATCTTGAGCGGGGTTCAATCTGTGATGGGTGATAAACAACTCCTCTTCACCCCCAACCCCACCCTCCTTCTGATGTTACAGGCAAGACCAACTTCCCTATGGCCGGCACCAACTTAATAATACAGTAACCACCTGGCCAAACCCCTTTGCTCAGTGCAGAATATCGGTTCTGGTCAAGAATCCCCCAGTTGCTGGCCAGCTGTTTAACCCCTTTGAAGCTCTACTTTGGTATCATCCTGGAGGGCATCTCCCCAGTTCCCGTAGAAGCCAGCCCTTCGTTATGCATAAACAAATTAGAACATTGGACATTCCTTCAAACATATCAACATGGGGGGATGGTTAAAACCCCCCATTCCTTTTCCTTATTTTAAAACTTGTTTACCATACTTCATACATATATGATTTCCCCCCCTGAACCCTATTTTAATCAAACCAAACTCGTCTGTCTTATACCTGGCTGGAGTGTGTGGCTATACTTAACCCCTGTGTCCCATTTTTACACCTTTTCCTGCTCTGCTGAAGCAGGGCATCCCAGCACTCTGAAACGGTAAAACAAACGCAATTGTCTCATATTATTGCACAGTCCACAGTAATGCATACACAATGCCCGGGATGCCCAAGAGCTGACATCTAGACCCCAAAACATGGGTCCGGGTAACCAAGTGGGCTTGACCTTTATTATAACCCTGGTTCTTCCTCCCCCGCCACAATGATTACTGTCAGCTGCTATATAATTCAGACAAACGACAGGTTTTATGATAAGTTAATAATAGATATTATATATATATATATCTTAATTCTATATCTCTATCTCTATATATATTCTCTTCTCTCTCTATATCTCTCTCATCTATCTCTTTATCTTTCTCTATCCTCTCTGTGTGTCTCTCTCTCTCTCTCGTCTGTGTGATCTCTCGCTCTCTCTCATCATCTACTCTCCTCACTCTCTACTCTCATTCTCTCTCTCTCTCTCTCCTTGTCCTCTCTCTCTCTATCATCTCATCTTCGTTGACCCAGAGACCAAGAGCTCGCCTGATCCTTGTGTACAATCAATGAACCTTTAATACATCATGGGCCACGACCAAATGCACACTTAACATGTTGTCTGATTAAAATAAGCATTTCTGGGACCTGCCCATGCACCAATGAAGACTCCACAGTCACCTCCGCTCTGGCAATCTCACGATCAGTTCGAGACCCGTAGTGAGAACGCCGTTTCTCCAGTGTATAGATTTCATCCGTTCGGATGCTGAGAAGCTCCTGACGATGATAATCTATACACCTTGGAGTAAACGGCGTTCTCAACTACTGGGTCTCGAACTGATCGTGAGTTTTGCAGAGCGGAGTAGACTGTGGAGTCTTCGATTGGTGCATGGGCAGGTCCATAAAATGCTTATTTTAATCAGACAAATTGTAAGTGTGCATTTGTCTTGTCCATGATTTATTAAAATGTTCATCTGATTTACACAAGGATCGGGCGCTTTTTCTCTTTTTTCTTTTTCTAATAGGTACTATGGGAACTTGTGACCCAAGAAGAAGCAGCCCTGGACCTTTGTTTATTTATTCATGGACTTCATTTGGACTTAGTTATCATTTTTTATAGTTTAATTTTTGTATTTTTATGCTTGTTTAAGTTCAACAGCCATTTTATTTTTTTATATTTTTTTTTGCACATTTTTTACAATTAGATTTGTTTGATTTATGTTGCCATATTATTTTTATTCCAATTGTTATAGGTAGGCACTAGTTGGTTCATTAAACATCATACCAATTTTGATATTTGGTGCAACATTTTGGCACAGCGTCACCAGGGGGGGCAGCAATATGGTGTGTTGAAAAGGCGCGCTGTCTTTAAAACTGTTCATAAATATATATATATTATAATATATATATATATATATATTATATATATATATATATATATATATATATATCTATATACTATATAATACTCTCACAAACACACAGTAACCGCATGCACGCCTTGTATCAACAACTGGTAACATAAACTTCAAATATGTATTAAGTAAATAGAACAGCGGTGCTCCTGGAACACTAATAATAATTAACCAAACAAAAAAAACAATATATAGCACACAGGTAACGCAAGGGAAATGAAACATAACAATGGTATTAATGGACTATGTTTAAAACATGGGAGAAAGTTTAAAATAGAGGGGACCCTGCCAAACTCCTCAAATAAACCAACAAACCAGGACAAACAAGGGGAAGTGGTGGGTATGGACACAATAATACAAAGGACCTAGTCACAACAATGCAAAATCGTATCGTCAATATAATGTCTGCAGCTTTGTCCAAGTACAGAGGAAATACTGCCTAAAAACCTAAAATAGAAGAGAAGGCAATTAAACGACATGAATAGGCTATAACAAAGCTGCCACACACACAGACAGAGCAATAGCCCAAAAAATAGAAGACTTAGCTATAAGTGTTACTAAAACTGTCAATACATGAAAAGCCAGTTGAAATACCAAAATAATAACCTGGTGATAGAGAATGTACTTATATTCACTGTGAACTGTGTCGATCTAGATAAGGAATAAAGTCCAAAGTAACATTAGTCCACCCAATACATCAACCAAAAATCCATAAGATGCTGATGCACTGTCCTCTAGTGTGTGTGAGAGAAAGGGTCCCCTGTGCAAAACTTCGACTCCAACACGTTTCAAAATCCAAACCAACGGTCTTTCTTCTGGAGTCGTCTACAAAGCATTAAATACCACTGATGCCAGTGGGACACTAATTTGCTTTTAACATAACTAATATATGAAGAGAGACGTACAAAATACCCAGTCTACGCAACTTGAACCCATAGACTGCTTTGGGGGGGAAGCTATAAAGCTACATTTCCCATTGCATACTACTTGCTACTTTCACTTTTTCCATCTTTCTGAACCAGCCCCTGGATGCTTAATTTTCTTGTTGAAAGTCATGGACCAGGAAAGGGCTTAGCATATAATAAGCAAGAAGAACATAAACAGCCGTATCTATCTTCAGAAAGTTGTGCCGGGGCGGCGCGGGGCGGAAAAACAACCGGAAAAAAAAACCTTGGGGCTTACGTAAAACAACCCCACACACCCTTTAAATTTACCACAACTTATAAAACACCAAACACTCCAACAACAAAATTTGCCTTTTTTTTTCCCCCTTTTTTTTTTTTTTCCCCCCCCCACCCCATCCCCTTCCCCCCCCCCCCTGCCTTTTCCCCCGCCCTTTCCCCCTATTGTCTTTTGTTTTCCCCCCCTTCATTCTCAACTTTCCACCCCCTGTTTCCTACAAGGCCGGCTTTCCTGTAAAAACGGTTACAAGTTGTGCGTGTTATGAACAAAAAACTGGTAGTGGACATCCTTCCCCTTCCTTTTTCCGCCCCCTCCCCCCCCCTTTTTTCGTTTAAGAAAGTGTTCTCCTTTTAAAAAACGTTCACTTTCATTGCCTTTCCCGGTTAACTTACCCCCCCCCCCCCCCCCCCCACCACACCACCAATACACCCCCCCCCACCCTTTTTCTTACCCCCCCCTCTTTTGCCTCCCTTTTTTTTCCTTTTCCACCTCCTCCCTCCCCCCATTTTTCCATTTTCGCTTACCCACCTCCCCCCGCTTCCTTTTGTCCCCCCCTTTTTCTTCCCCCCCCCCCCCCTGTCCCACCTTTCGTTTCCTTTTCCCCCCGCCCCCCCGCTTCCTTTCCCCCCCTTTCCCCCCCCCCCCCTTCCCTTTCTTGTTCCCTTCCTTTTCTTCCCCCTTCCTTCCCTCCTGTATCCCATCTTTCCCCCCCCCCCCCCCCCCCCCCCCCCCTTTTCCCCCCCCTTCCCCCCGCGCTTTCCCCCCCCCCCCTTTTCCCCCCCCCCCTTTCCCGTCCCCCCCCCCCGTGCCCTCCCCCCCCCCCCCGCCCCTCTCTTTTTTCCCCCCCTTCCCCCCCCCATTTTCATTTTTTTATTTATTTTTTTCTTTCACCAAATTGCTTACCTCCCCCCCCCCTTTTCTCTTTTTCTCCCCCCCCACCCACGCCTTGTTCCCCTTTCTCTCACCACCTTTCCCCCCCTCTTTTGTTTTTCCCTTCCCCTCCCCCCTTCGCTGTTCCCCCCCCCCCTTCCTCCTTTTCCTTATACCCCCCCCCTTTTTCCCCCCCTTTTCCCCACCACCCCGTTTTCCCCTTCTCTCCCACCCCCCTTTTCTTTCCCCTTTTCAGACTTTCCCGCTTTTTTTTATTCCCCACAATCCTTCCCCCCTTTTTTCCTCCTCCCCACCCTACCCCTCCCTCCCGCTTTCCATTTTTTCTTTCCTCTCCCTCCCTTTATATCCCCCCCTCCCCCACCCCCCCGTCCCCTCACCCCCTTCCCCCACCTTTCTATTTTTTCCTCCCCCCTCCATTTTTGTATCCCCTTTCCCCTTCCCATTCTTATCCCCCTGGAAAAAAACTCCCGGTCTGATCGATACCGTGTAAATCAAATCGAACTGTCGATTGAAAGAAAGAGAAACATAAGGGAAGTCAACTTAATATATTTTTAGAGCCGCCCTTCTCTTATTCTACTGATTTCTCGCGTGGCAGTTTTTTTAATGGAGTGAATACTTGACCTGTTTGTTCCGTGCCTTCAGGAAGAATGAAAACAGTGTCGTGCTACTAAGAACATAAGGAATTAAGAGAAAGTCATACCCGTTAATTAAAGTGCTGAAAAGTAATCTTGAAAGACGGTTCAATACGTCTGAACAAACACTCCCACCTGTAAAGGGAACGTCCCCATTGGCCAAGAGCAAGAACCATGAAAGGGCATTGAGGTTCAGAACTGCATTGCCTAGCCAAAGGCAGTCCAAGGATGGAAATGTAATTAGAACGCTTTGTTTTTCAAGATTCCCATCTTGATGTTGCAGGAGCATACAAGGCCTGAAACACGCTCAGAAGACCAGGTGGCAGAGATTGACAAACCGCACAACGGCAATGTCCTGTAATGAGTAAGAATAGCAATGCAGCCAACGTCTCCAGTAAATTTTTTTGGTGTCCCAAATATGACATTATCTGTGGCAATCCTCCTGGTAGAGGTAATCATGTTGGAAATCGCTAAGCGCAGAATATTTTATCCACCCCGGCTTATCTTCTACATCTTCTGCTGGATCTGATGTGGGGAAAATGATGAATGTAAACTCCTAGGACAATGATGTTATTCCCCCAAACCCCAAGAGAAGACTGCAGGAGGAAGGCTTGCCAAATTTAACACTGGACACTGAGATTCATCCTGTTATCAATTCCTGATACCATTTGTGGGAATAACCAAAGGAAAGCTTAAATATATATAAGATATTTATTGTTGTTGTGTCCAACCCAGTTCTATTCGTGCCTGTCTAGAAATGTGTTTCTAAGAAGATAGCACTCACCCTTCAAATCGTTACATCTTACGCCACTACGTTTCTTTATACAATACAATAAAGGGGCAATATAGTACAAACAGTGAGTATAAGAGCAACAGATACATTATAACATACAGTACTGTAAATAATATATATGGAGCTAATTGATTCAATAACTAAGACAGACATCAAAGCAAAACCATTCTTGTCCTTGCAAGATTAGAATAGTTGGAGTATGGTAACTTTGTTATTGCAGAGTGCGTATGGTTGTTTTACCGCTGTTTAGTATAGAACAGCTGGTGCTAGAACGCCCCTGGTGGACTATAAGCTTATCACAGGGTGTAATTTACAACAACAAATACTGTTTGAACTGAACGAGGGCTTAGATATACTAAAGTTAATTTAGATTCCTTTGGATAGGTGAACACAACGAATAATACACATTAAAACAGACCGAAGTACACTTACTTCTTTGGGGGATTGGGGATGAGAGTATGAAGCATATGCATTCTCGTCGCAATCAGGTCACAATTCATATGAATATCAGAAGACAAAGGATAAAAAGGTAATGGGACAACAGTTTAAAACCTTAAATTTGTGCCCTATTCCCTTAACATTAAGTACAGAGGTGATTGGTCTTCATTAGCTCTAGCACTCATTAGACGTGGGACAACATTTTGATACCTGCCCCTGCTAGTTTGTACCTGCGCAGTAGAGCTCTGGGTCTCATTTCTGTTATCCCCTCATCGCCTCAGGAAGTGCCCAGCTAGTCCTTTCCAGATTGGATTCCATGGCAGATATTCTTTTGTTGGAGGTGTGAAATGGAACACTTGAAGACTGCTCTTGGCTTGAAGTAATCTCTGCCCCATCACACAGTGGAGGTGAACAAAACCTTTGAACCATACTTAGAAGTCCTAAGACATTGGTCACCTTTCTGGCCATATGCTACCGTAGGGTATGCAAAGGCATTTCCTCTGGCTTGTTCCCATAACCTTGAACACCGTATGAAAGAATAAAACTGAACATCTTACAATCTCACGGTTCGTTGGGTCCAGCAGGTCCACGACTTCCCAGTTCTCAATGCCGGAACGGGCCAACCCTATGTCCAATTTTGCCGACTTGCACTGACCTTCGGAACCGGAGATACACCAATCCACTTTAAACGTTCTTATTTAATAATGACAAAAAATCTCCGCGTATTAATCCGGTTTATTCACTAATCCCCATAAAACAACCGGGCTCCGCCTCCATAGACTTGCAATGGCAAACCGCCGCCGTTGGCGGGCTATGGGAAACTTACCGCCATAAAACTTTCAACGGGGGCGACGCCGTGGGCCGTTGAAATCAATGGGGGTTTTCCGCCGTAGCCGTCAACGTAGATTGGCCGCCATTGGAGTCTATGGGAAAAGTCCCCCAAACTTTGCATGGGGGTCCCATACTCCGGTCTGTGGATTGGTTCCAAAGATGGTCAGGATGGTTCTCAGCGATGGCCGGAGAGCGTGACTACAGATACCAGCCCCAACCCTGATCCTCTGCCCCCTCTCCGGAACAGGAGCTATGGATTCCCAACTTTCATCCAGCTTTTGACACGGTAGCGTTTTCTGATCCGTGTTTCTTCTTTCTCTTCTTCTTTCTTCTTTTCGCCGCCGCCATTGGAACCGTATGGCGCGAACCCCTCTTCTCGATTCGACCCTTTATTGGGGTCAGGAATACCGGGACCCGGTTGTGGTCTAAACCAGTGGGGGGGGAGGTCTAGGAACTAGGGGCAGAAAGACTTTTATTTCTAGTGCTCTAGATGCGTTTTTTAATATGTTGTCCCACGCCACTTGTCCGTTGAACTTGACTGTTTAGATGGATCAAAGCTCTCCTATATCGAAAATGTAATCCGCTTTGGCGGTTTTTTGCAGTTTGGAAGGCAGCCACTTCGTTCCTGGGGAAAGCTCCTTCGAGGGTTTTCCATTTGAACAGTCAATGGGCCATTGACTTACAATGGGAAAACCGTCCGCTCCTCCTCTCTGGTGCCATTGCTGGTCTTTTCTCGAACCGGACCCAGCAGCAAATTCACCATTTGAAACACCATGAGGCCTCCAATGGCGAGCTTTATGGGCCTGCAAAATGGTGCCTTAAAAGGCGGGAAAATTACAAAAGGGGCTATCAATCACTAACAACTATTACCCTTGTATTCCCGGAGGATCCTATGTGTGTGATGCAGACACTGATTAAACCAGATATTACTAAACATGGGAAACAGGGAATACACAGTTACATGTCATAAACAAGGGTTAAATCACATTTCTTCTGGACCTCAGCCCTATTAACCCTATCTCCCTGGTGAGGTCAGGGATGCCAAATGGGTGTAAACCCCTTTAATCCCGGGGCCACCCCCCTTTCTTCTCCCCTACATACACTCCCCTTCTAATAGGTGACACTGTGTCCCACAGGCCCTACCTGGGAGTGGGGGCAACGCTGGCACCATTTAATGTGACTTCGTCTCAGAGGGATAGTCCTTGCTGAAATTCCATCAGCATTTGCTGTTTTTCACTGCCTCTTTTTGGTGTTGAACTGGTAAATTCAAATTCTTGCAAAGCCAAGCTGCCATCTCAGCAACTATGGCATTCCTCCCCCTGATCCCTCTGTAGCCAACTCAGATGATTGTGGCTGTGGATGACCTGACAGCCTCCCATATACATCGGGCTTGGAGCTTTTTGAGTGCCCACAAATGGCCGAAGCCCTCCTTCTCAATAGGTGCATATCCACCATCCCTGGGGGGAGCAGTTTTTGCGACTGAGATCCCACAGGGTGATCTGTTGGCCGTCGTCCCCCACTGGGCCTCAACACAGCCCAACACCAAAGTCTGAGGCAAATGGGTGAATCATTCTTAATAAGAAAATGCTTGGTATCCTGGGGCAGCCAGTATGGTGGCTCCATCAAGCGCATTTTCATGCTGGAAGCATTTTTCACAGCGGCAGATCCAGGTAATAACACAGGCATTGCTGCTTAGTCGACATCAGTCATGGGGTTTGGCCACGGCCGCTGGTACTGTGGGACAACTTTCCTTAGTACCCTGCGGTGGCCCAAAAAATTCCATGACGCTGTTCTTGGTTTTTAGAACAGGCCACTCAACTATGGCTTCTTACCGTTGGCTGGCTCCTGGTTTTTGAGATCCCTCCACCAACCACAAACACCTGTGCCCTAAGTACAAAGAACTTCTGCCATCCCTACCATACACTTGTGTGTTTTTAAAGGTAAGCCCAGCTCCCTTATCCTATCCAGCACAGCAGTTACTACTAAACAAGAACAGCATGGTCATCTAATAACACTGGAATAGCTCTGGCATCGCCTTCCTTAACCTATTGACCCATGCATTGAAAGTTACCGGGAGGGCATTCTTCATCGCCCATGGCATCCCAAAAACTCATAGAGGCCACTTGGAGTGATGAATGCTGACTTCTCCCTACCCCAGGGTCAGTGGGATTTGCCAATCGCCTTTGCTAAAATCATGGTGGGTCAGAAATACTTTGCCCCGCGATTTCATCTAGTAACTCATCCATGGCGGGGCATTGGGGTAAAGCATCTACAAACCTACCCGGGCTCTGGGATGGAGTAATTAAAATAACCCCTAGGGTCAGCATCCCTCTATCTCTCTCTCCATACTTTGTCTTGACCTCTGCTGACCTCTATAAGCATGCTATGCGGAGGCTGCAGGTCCCCGTGTGCACGGGTTTTTTGTGAGAGTGTGTGGTTCCCGGAATGTCAGGTGAAGAGGGCCGTGAACGGGTGAATCTAGCTATTATCCCTGGCTCTGTTCTTCTTCCCTTCTGCCTAGCACTCAACTGTGCCCCCTATCTCTACCTCTCACGGTGGTTTCCCCTGCCTAGCCCTCCCCCGAGGAGATCAGGCAGAGGCGATTGTGCTCGCCGGATTCCTCGCAGCAGTGGGCTTCAATGGCCCACCACTGCTCCCATACTCGGTGCTCCTGTAGTTCCCTTTCAACATGTTTATGTGTCTTTCTTGGCCTCTCAGGCGCTACTTGTAAACATAGTTTGCGCACTCTTCACCTTTCGGATAACCGAGTACGGGTCCCTACCAGGCAGCCATCACTTGTGGGGTGGGTCTCCCACGTAGTTTGAGAACAAGCACCTGCTGTCCTGGGATAATTCTCTGCTACTGGGGCCTGCCGGTATACCATGTTCCTTTTGCTTGGTGTCTGACGGACCCTGAGGGTGGTCCTGTCCACCCCAATTAGCATCTCTAACCGGTCTCTGAGATCTACTACATACTGATCACTGAGAATCAGTAGAAGTCTCTCCCTTCCATCCCTCACGGAATAGGCCAGAGGTCCACGTACCCTGCGCCAGACAGTCAGCTCGAAGGGGGAAAGCCGTAGATTCTTGCGGTCCTCTCGGGTAGGCCAACAGCAAGGTGCTGCAGGTGGAATCTCCCAGTCCTTTCCCCTCCGCCTCTATAAAGGTCCGAGCCATCTGCTTCAGGGTACCATTAACCTCTCACATAATCCGTTTGTCTGGGGATGGTAAGGGGTAGTGCGCCGTGCTATACACCGCAGCATCCCGAGACAATGTAACAGTTCACGTCATGAACTGCGCCCCTGATCGGTTAGGATCTCCCCAGGGAAAACCGACCCTAGAGAAATGTTCAGCAAAGCTGCTTGCCACTGGTCTTGGCTCTTTGGGGTGCCAAGCGCTACCAAACCAACCCGCCTCAGGGTACCGGGGGGGGGGTGGGTGGCAAAATCACACCACCGTGAGGAGTACGCTTCCCTGACCATATGCTAGGATCATGAGGGGTCCCTAAGGTAAAACATCGCTACCTTCTGTAACGGTTCCCGATTTCGGTAGGGTCTCATGGGTTCCTTCACAGCGTTGCCCGCCTTACCCACTCGCGGGCATGCATCACAAGGCGGCAGAAATTGCTCGCAAATCTCGGGATCCCCCCGGCCGTATTAACGCTGTAATAACCAACCGGGCTCGCCGTCCCTGGGTGACCCCTGATGTCCCGCTAAAACGGAATAGGGTGAGCTCACCGTACAGTTGCTGTCGGACGCCCTGGGGCACTACTACTAGCAATGTATGCTTACCGGTCAATCCCTCCTCTATGCCCGGTTCCCTTCTTCTTCTCTGTATTGGAGTCCCTTATGCATAGGCATCACTCAGTGCCCTCCCCTGCCTGCGATTCGGACGTCCAGATTCCCTCACGCCGGCCAGGTAAGGGTCTGCCTTCACTCACTGCCTCCCTAAACTGGGCTCCTAAGTCTGGCCACCCCCCACTACATGTTCATGGTCAGGGAAGGGGACAGGGTGCGACGGGAAATAGGTCAGCCGTGGTTTGCAACTGTCGCTGGCTTACCGCCCCGGCTCCTCTGCGCCTCCGCAACAGTTGGTTCCCAAGGCTGGGGGACTAGTAAGCGGCCGCTGCCGGCATTGCCGCTGTTGGCTCCGGGTAACCCACTGCCACTGCAGCGGGCCTGGGGCACACGGTCCGTAGGTGCAGTCATCGGTCCCAGTTCAGTTTGCCCAAAAGAATTTCAGCATCCAACCGGGTAAACCCCCACCTCCCGCAACCCCTTGCCCACTCCCAATGCCAAAAAATGCTGACCGGCCACCTGCAAGAAACTTGCTCTCCGGCGGCTACAGTGATCTGCATCTAGGGCCTGGGAGCAATTGCCTTTGGAACCGGGCGTGACCATATCATGTGGTATCAGGTCGGACCAGGGTGCACCTGCAGTCTCCTGAACCATCAAGCCCGACTGCTTGCCGGTCCGACTGTGACGTGGTGAGAAGTTTGCTCCGGGCGTTCCATTTTTGCTCAGGTCTTTGCGACTGAGATGTCCTCCGCTCCTGGCTGTAGGCAAACCGATGAACAGCCTGGATAGGGGTGACATGGGACGTCACGCTGGGAGTTTTTCCCCATGACCTGGGTCCTGGTTCGTTTGGGGAAGCCCCCCCCGCACGTCGGGCTAGCCCCGGCTTCGCAGCTGGGGATGCGTGCCCCCGTGGGGTCCGTTGGAACAGCCAGGGGTTGCGGGCAATCTGTCTGAGGTGACCAGTGCTGTGACAAGTTTGTAGCCCGGCGCTCATGCCAGAGCCTCCTCCCCGCCTTCTGGTGAACTCTGCCCCGCATGCGGCTTTTTGGGTCCACTGGGGGGGGGTTAAACAGACTCTTGGCCGGCACGCCGGCATTGCCGCCGCCACTTTGGCTTGTGGTGCATTGGCGTCATCTGGGACCGGCTGACCGACATATAGTCATCTGCCAGCCTGTGCCAAGCTCGCGCACGTCGGTGTAAGACGTCTTGGGATTCGTTTTGTCATACCCCAGCCCTCACGCCGTCGGGCAACTGCTCTGCACATGAGCTGCTCCTGAAAGATGAGGTGTCCACAGACGTTGGTAAGAATCCTGGCCTCACAGCCCTCCACCCATGTAAGCCCTTATAAAGCCATGCAAGTTTCAACATAGGGACGTAGGTCTCCTGATGCTGGCCGGGGGAGAGACGGAAAACCCCCGCGTGGGGAGTCTAATTTTAAAAACTGGAATAGTTGAGAATATTTAGCCGACGATGAGAAATAGAGGATAATAAAGAGGAAATGGCTGAGCGAGTTCCTAGGCGTTATCTCCTCCCTTGAGTCTACGAGTTAAAAACTTCATATCCTGTCTCCCCTTGTCCTCTGCAGGGGTAAAAACCGTGCTGAATAGCAATAGTTTCTTGTCAGGTGGGTCATAACATACAGCCAAACTCCTCTGTAAAGCGCCATCAATGTTCTGCTTAGCCAAGCCGGAGGTGAGGTCCAACGCTGCAACCCTATGCTGGGGAAGCACCTTGTACCACCGGGCACTGGAGCGTTTCAAAGTTCCTTAAAACATGTTGATCCGATCAGTGCCTTCTTTCTTCTTCTACGTACTTGGTGGAGACTGCTCCTTGTCCAGTTGGAGTTCATCTTTTGCGGGGTTTGGACCGGGGGGCAATAGCGGGTCTGTTCACTGCCATAGAGAGAAACTTTAGCCTCTCCTCTGCTGGCCCCTCGGATCTTCCCACTTGGTAATACAGTGCCAACATTTCAGGTTAAACGTTACTGGTGGCCCGCAGCCCTCAGTGCCCCTCCTGTCCGCACTTGTCCCCATACCCCGGGAATTCGGCCGCTCTTGGCACTGGGTTCAGTCCTGATTCCCGGGCGTTCTGTAACAGGGCAAGCTGAGCCGTATCCTGAGACTCTGCCCGCTCGGCTTCATACTCATTGCCGTGATTGCGACACCCATGTCTTCGAGGGGTTGCCTCCCTGGTCACTCATATTCCAGTCATACACACTGGGCGACCCACTTTATTTCGAGCTCCGGCTAGTCCCACGAATTCCGGGTATCCCCGGGTTTAATATTGAGGTTTGTGGACTGTTTTCTGCCCGAGTGCATTGAGGTTTTTTCCAAGCAGGGATTTGAAGCTTTTATTCCCGCTGGCTGCAATCTGCACAGTATCTATTATATATACTGCATTACAATTCATGAATTATATGCCATCTGGAGACAACGCGAAGCATTTGCGCCTATTGAAATCCGTATCATATCATTTAACAGATCAGCCGCCCGTCCCAGGGCAATGAACCCAGGCTGGGAAGGCAAAAAACGCAAACGCCGAAAATCGCCGGAAAAACAGAACAAGCGCCGAACCTAATGAATATGAGTATAACTTGGGAAATGCTGTATGAGCGGGGCTCTACTGTATTAGTAATATGCTCAGCAAAACGTAATTTAAATTTTCTTGTAGTTCTACCCACATACTGTTTTTTTGCACGGGCATTGGATTAGAGAAACCATATTAATGGAATCGCAACTAACGAGGTGCTCAATTTTATAGCTACTTCCCGTATGTGTAGAAATAATTTTTTTTTGTCTGTTTGGAACCATGAGGTTCCAATTTACACATCTTGCATTTCATACACTTATAGAAACCTTTAGTGTCTAAAAATGTGTTATTATACACTTCTTTTTTGCAAGATGGTTTTAAACACCTGGGAACCAACTTCTTTTTTTAAAGTGTCGGACTTTCTAAATACTATCTGCGGTTTTATTGGAAGATAGGGTTGTAATATGGGGTCCTTTTGTACTAGGTGCCAATGTTTCCAAACTACTTTTTAATTTCTGCAGCTAAAGGATTATAAGTGGTGATAAATGTCGTATTAAGGATATTGCTAGAACTTTATGTATTTAGATTAATATTAGAATTATATGTAACGGGTTTCCCCCCCCCCCCAATCGCAGATACAATGTGGGTGCGGAGAACATACGGTGTTACCAGGGTGTGGTGCTTTACCTGTTGGCTCACAGGAGGTCTGAGCCTCCGCCAGTGAGAGCCTGGGGTGAATCCTCTAGATCGTTCTCGGTTCCACCTATGTAGGATTCTATGGGAATGTAGAATGACCCTAACATAGGAACCCACCCAGAAAACCACATACACCAGTATTATGTATAACAGGTTTACTGAATGAACAAAGAATACTATTACATCATACTCATAACATACGACACATACTAACACACAGAATAACGGGTGTCCCTCTCTAGAGGCGACACTGACTGCGGCGTCGCACAGGACGCTTCCCCAACACCGGATGATCCCATCCAGTGTCCATAGGATCCCCACCCAATGTCCCGCACTCTTGCAGAGAGAGGATATGGGTGACTGCGCAGTCACTATTATACTAAGGGCCCGTTGGTGCACTTGTGTATGTATAGTACCTGCCGAGCACTCCGGAGCTTCGCAAAGGATCAGTCGTTCTGGGATCCCGTCTGATCCGGTCCGGTGAATCCTTGCTTGGGGTCCCCCAGGGGCGATCCCACCCTGGAGATAGTCTCTTGTCTCTCGGTACCGACTTGAGCCCAAGTCGTCTCTCGTGGAGCGCAGCAGTCGCTGTGTCCCTGTCTATCTCTGGCACTACGTGACACGGTCCCTAACCTAGGGCCTGTCCCTGTAGAACCACAAGCTGGGGAATGAGGACCTACCTGGGACCTAAGGGGTTAATGGCCTATCCCGTCACCCTAGCTCTTCCCGGTCCTGACTCTAACTAACTATTAACACTCGCAGCACTTGCAATAATGCGCTACGACCTACTCGCTACCTGCAGCTAACGTACTGCACTAACACTGTGCCTGCCTGTCAGACCTCACGGCACTGACAGCCGTGACCCTGACAAGACAGCACACTAACACTAAGGGCAGCGTCCCTATCTTGGGCCGTCCCTTATCAATTACCCACTAATCTGGTGGGGAGTTGGGGCCTACCTGGGGTGTGGGTATCTATCTAGTGCAGGAGCTGCACTCGCTCCCCGCACCCTTCCTTCCCTCACAGCTCCCTGGCTCCAACTGCCTGTCATGCTGCAAGCCCGCGAAAATGTATCTTTCTCCCTGCCTGGAGTCACGCTGCAAGCCCGCGAAAATGTATCTTTCTCCCTCCCTGGTGTCACGTGGGGCGCGCAGAGGCTCCTGGGACTCGTAGTCCCTACCTATAGCCTTTCCTGTAGGCTAGGGCTTCGCGGGCTTTCTATCTCCTGTCCTGAGCCTGTGCAAGCTGTCTGGGGCTGCCTCAACTTTTCCCTGACTAGCCTCACGCTCGCGCGACTTCTCCCTAGCTCTGGGGCCTTACCTGCGCCTGCGCGATCACTGCGCATGCGCGATTCTCTCCTCAATGGCGGCGCCCTCACCGCCCGGCTCAGAGAGCGCCGGGATCCCTGTGACGCGCGTGTGGCCTTGGCAACCGGCCGCACAAGTCCCTGGCAACCCCCGAGCCGGGATCTGACCGCCCTCACCTCTGCGATCGCCGGGCGGAGCCGCCATTGGACTCGGCGGCACCCGCGATCGGCAGCTAGGTGAGGGGGTGCTGACAGGCTGGGGAGACCTGGCTACATATATTTTAACATATCATTTCTATCTACCTTATTGATATTAGTATAGGCTTTTTTGAGAGTAGAGTCCTGATATTTTTTAGATTTAAATTTGGACAACATTATTTGTGCTTGTTGTTCATAGATATGATTCTCTGAACAACTGCGCTTAACTCTCCTCAATTCCCCTTGGGGGATATTGGTCAGCCATAGTTTATGATGATTGTCACGATGGACCCAGCTTATTACGACTTTTAATTACCGGGAACAGTGATTGAAAAAATAAAAATATATTGCATTTATTCACCTAATGAACGCACACAACTATGTTACACAAAAATACTGTAAAAAGACACACTTACTTTGGAAACTGGGATAACAAAACTAGGGCCTCATGCAGAGAGCAGCGCTATTCAGAATTGGAGAGGGGGAAATGTTTTAGCTTTATTGGAGAGTTTTTATCTCCATATGCAGAAAGGGCATAAAACTGCCTTTCTGCATATGGAGAGTTTCAACCAGCGCTATGAGCGCTATGAGCGCTGTTGAAACTAGTGGGGAAAAAATCGCAATTTTTTTTTTTCCCCTCCACCGGCCGCGGAGCGCCAGCTGCTTGGTGGAGAGGAAAAATGTTGAAAATCGCGCCATTTTTTTGGCGCGAACAGCCACTAGATGGCGATCGCGGCTCTCTGCATACGGCAGAAAAAAAAACTGGAGAGATTAGAAACTCTCCAGCCGCGCGGCGAATTTCAAGGGAAAAAAAAAAAATGGCGCTTTTTAAAAAACTTGCCTGTTTCGGCAGTTTAAAGCTCCATTTTCGCCGGCTAATGGCGAGATTCCTTTTAGCCCTGCTCTCTGCATGAGGCCCATAATCTTTCTAGTTGCAACAACACAGCAAAATAATCCCTGGCCACTTTTCTTTCCTGTGGCCTCTTGCTGTTGAATTCGGGTCACTTATCCTCTGAGAAATGTAGGCGATTTACAGTACTCAGAGCTGGAACTTCTCAAATGGGACTGAATCTCAGGTGAATCACACAAGATGGAACTGCTGGACTCATGAAAAAATTAGATGGATCTCTTAGAACTGATGAATCTTGAGCGGGGTTCAAATCTGTGATGGTGATAAAACTCCTCTTCACCCCCAACCCCTCCTTCTTGATGTTACAGCAGAGAACAACTTCCCTATGGCCGGCACCAACTTATAATACAGTACCACCTGGCCAAACCCCCTTTGCTCAGTGACAGAATATCTGGTTCTGGTCAAAGAATCCCCCCAGTTGCTGGCCAGCTGTTTAACCCCTTTGAAGCTCTAACTTTGGTATACATCCTGGAGGGCATCTCCCCAGGTTCCCGTAGAAGCCAGCCCTTCGGTTATGCATAAAACAAATTAGAACATTAGGACATTCCTTCAAACATATCAAGCATGGGGGATGGTTAAAACCCCCATTCTCTTTTCCCTTATTTTAAAACATTGTTACCATACTTCATACATTATATGATTTCCCCCCTGAACCCTATTTTAATCAAACAAACCTCTGTCTTATACCTGGCTGGAGTGTGGGGCTATACATTAACCCCTTGTGTCCCATTTTTACCTTTTCCTGCTCTGTGCTGAAGCAGGGCATCCCAGCAACTCTGGAAACGGTAAAACACAAACGGCAATTGTCTCATATTTTGCACAGTCACAGTAATGCATACACAATGCCCGGGCCCAAGAGCTGACAATCTAGGACCCCAAAACATGGGTCACGGGTAACCAAGTGGGCTTGACCTTTATTATAACCCTGGTTCTTCCTTCCCCCGCCACAATGATTACTGTCAGCTTCTATATAATTCAGACAACTGACAGGTTTATGATAAGTTTT
>WSYH01010077.1:12500-24097 GCA_036426205.1 Ascaphus truei | reverse complement strand
TTTTTTATATCATACGTTGGCTGAGTGAAGGTGCTGTGAACCTCGGGAGCATTTTTTCTCTTCTACCCCCACAGAGAGATCAATAGAGGAGGAGGAGGTGTTAGCAAAAGAGACACTGAAAGTACGATGGGAGAGGTAGGATGAGATCCAGGATAGAGCTTTGTTCCGAATACCAAGAGTATGGAGAATGTGAAGGAGAAGAGGGTGGTCAACGGTGTCAAATGCTGCAGAGAGGTCGAGTAATATGAGCAGAGTGTAATGACCTCTGTCTTTGGCAGCATGGAGGTCGTCAGTTATTTTAGTGTGGGCTGTTTCCGTGGAGTGAGCAGTGCGGAAGCCAGATTGTAGAGGGTCTAGGAGAGAATAGGTGTTGAGAAAATGGAGCAAGCGAGAGAATACAAGACGTTCAAGGAGTTTAGAGGCAAAAGGCAGGAGGGAGACAGGTCGATAGTTAAAAAGACAGGTAGGGTCAAGCTTGCTGTTTTTGAGTAATGGTGGGTGGGTGTACCTTCTTTTTCACACAACTGTATATACAGAATGAGTATTTAATTACGTGAATATTCTTATTTAACGTTTAGCTAACTTGCACATAATTTAACATTCTTCTATAAACTGTACATAGTGGCTCATGCATCTGCGATTTCATCACCTGCATCTGCGGTCTCATCACCATTACCTTATCAAGGTGAGCCCTGAAAAGTCTAACAATATTCTGTCACCTGTGTGCGAACGCTCGGGCACGTGACGCACAGTTTTTGTGTGTACGGTTTCGTGGTGGGTGGATTGTTGGGTGGGTGAGTGTAGATTTATTTAAATTGTATAATATTTAAGTCATTTAAAAAACAGACATGTGCGAATAAATTGATTTTAATTAAATAACGTGCAACTTTAAGATATGTAGACACTGTCTATAGTGTGTGACGTGGAATGGGTAGCAGCGCAACGTGGAATGGGTAGCAGCGCAAAAACATACTTATACTTGTCTTTATCCCGATCGGTCTGCTCCACGCTCACTGGCGTGCGCGGGCGCAGCAATAGTATAGGACAGCTGGCTAACCACAGCTAATAAGTGCCACACCTAATATCTTTATCTTTTTACATGCCTTATGATTCACATTACCATGAAACACTTGCAGGTGTGAATTACAACAACTATGTACAATTCACACTAAATTATACAGCTGATATTGTAGTCACAAATAAATTGTGTTGGTAATGTGTTCAAACAACATTATTGATCCCCCAAATTATGTGGTCTGCTACATGGCACACTCTATAGGTTCCTTTTCAATGCAATCACATTATTCATGCACAATTGACCAGAAGCCATTGTATGAATGGACTGTGATGTCCGCACTGAAGGTGATAGTGAGAATGAAATGATCATGCATTGTAACTACAAATTATGTGACTGTTAGTAAAGGTGTGTCAATCTATTCATGTTGTTCTCGTTTCTTTTAAACAGAGATCACATCTCCTGTCTTGGCAGCTTCACAGTCTTCCTCGTTGCCATCTATTTCACAGAGTCCACGATTAACCCGTAGACAACCTGCTCGTGTCCAACAGCCTAATTTAGCGTCGCAATCTGAAGTGCGCTTTTTAAAATCTCAAACATCCTGTCACCAACAAATGATGGGTGTGCAACAGCAAATTGTTGCGGAGCTGGTCAGCATCAAACAAATTTTGAACAGGAATAGTACTGTATTTGACTTATATAATTCCTCATTACAATCCATAGCCGCCAGTCTGATAAAACAGAACGAGCTACGGGCCTGTGCACTACTGTCTAGATGACATGATCCTGGCTCATCTCCATCTTTCATTGACTTTGGTATTTTTTCACCGCCTAGTTCGATGCACCACTCTCCGCCACCATTGTCCTCCTCTCCGGCAACATCATTGCCATCATTTCAGACACCATTATTGCCAGCTTCTGCAACATTGATGGCCTCTGCTCCAGCACAATTCTTAAGCAGCTTCTCCTGCAACCAAAAAAAGATGAAGATTAGGAACAAGTAAGAGGACAGTGGTACGCAAATACTGGTGCCCTGTGTTGGGTACATGGAAAAAGAGTAGTCAAGGGAACACAATGAAGGGAAGTGAGAATGTATCTGCTTTAGCACCTACACAGCCATATACACACATGGCAGTTACATCACCCTTGACACACACATCTTCAATCATGCCACTGCCAACAGCACCCACATCTTCAATCATGTCACTGCCCACAGCACCCACATCTTCAATCATGCCACTGCCCACAGCACCCCCATTTCAAACTATGTCACTGCCCACAGCACCCCCATCTTAAACTATGCCACTGCCAACGGCAACCCCATCTTAAACTATGCCACTGCCAACGGCACCAGAAACTGCTATAGTGCGGCCCATAATGTTTCCTGTTAATGGCAGAGCTTGCACATGCCACCGACGCAAACCTTCAACGCAAAGCCCGTTGACTTGCTCTCAAATATTGCTGTCTGAAAATGAATAAATATTTTAAGTGTCAATGTACTTTGGTAGTTCTTATTGGGTCACACATACACAGCATTGTTTGTGTGAAAAATACATACATTACCCTTCTAAGTTGATTCAAGAAACTATTCCTTGCATACTTATAGTAACTAAGGAGTACATGTTCATACAATTTTAAAGAGACAAAAAAGTATAGTAATGGATGGTCAAAATGTACAAACGTGTCTTTCATATATTATTTCCAGAGCAAATACATTGACATTATATTACATACACTGTAGGAAAAGGGGATAGTCAAACAGGTTGTAGGGCACAATTTTGCCTAAATAGTATGCAACTATTTTTAAAATATGGAGCATTCATACTACCTACATACAGTACAATCAAAGTATCTTTGTCATGCTAAGGCACAATACAGCTTAAGGAGACATGAGAACCAATGTGTTGTGTTACTGAAACAATGTAATCTCAATAAGTCTTTTTTAACCCCCAACAAATTAATAAAAACATGATAAGAACATCGTGTGTTTAATTTATTTACAACATTCTTCATTTAATTAGCAAACATCACATGGACACATTTGCACTACAATGGTAAGATACAAACGAGTGTGTGTGTGCATATACATATATATATATCACCCAAAAAATCTCGCCACCTCGTCCCACTTTAATAAAATAAATTGAATAAATTCCTAGTAAGAACAACATTCATCTTTGACATAAGTTTATTTATTGTATTACATTATACTACAATTAGTCCTTGTTACGTGTGTGTGTATGTGTGATCTTACCTGATCGCAGTCCCTAAATGTCCAGGTACCCTCATTCCCGCAATATTATATGTTGGAGGGGAGGTGTTCCCTACCTGTCCTCTGGGTAAGGGGGTAGTCCGATGAGTCCGAGAGTGTGGGTGAGAGTGTGAGACAGAGAGAGTGTGGGTGAGAGACAGAGAGAGTGTGGGTGAGAGAGACAGAGAGGGGGCGAGAGACGGTGTGGGGGGGGGGTGAGAGACGGGGTGATGGGGCTAATTCTGGTGTCCTACACACACACACACACACACACTTGTCTCTCCCATACACACACACACACACTGTCTCTCATACACACAGTGTCTCACGGGGACGGGGGAGGGGGGAGGGGGGAAGCGGGGACTGCGGGGGGGGGGGGGGATCACCCCGCTACCACCTCCCACCCTGCGGGCTGACACGGGGACCGGGGGGGGGGGGGAGTCTGCGGGAGGGGGGGGGGGGGGGGGAACACCCCGCTACCACCTCCGGCCCCGCACAATGGGTATATAAAAAAAAATATGTACCTTCAGATATTTCTAGATCTGATAGATGAGGTGCAGGGTGTACAAGCACCTATAGTAGAGATATGCTCCAGGTGCTGGTGTAGTGACAGATAATGGTGGAGGGCTACAGTAGTGATACCTCCTATTGGACAGTAAAAGGCAACCACAACCAGATATTGTCAATGACAATTGTACAGGTAATGTACTACTATGACGTATAGTGGGTACTATGCTAGGCTCTATGAAGGTACACATTATAAGTTTATTCCCTTGTGAACAAACTTGTCGATTTAGATTCCCTGAGGTGGGGATAAGTGTGTCTTATCTGGATAGGTATCCTAGTATAAAGGGAAAACACCTTGGGTATATCAACAGTGTTAATGGGTGGTACCTATATTGCAGTGTGATACTCGCCTAGAGTTGGGGTGCCAATATACTGTACTAGAGAGGTGGTTGTGTGGATACTTAGTACATTAGAAGGCTATACCTCATCTCCTAACTTCAAGTGAGGCAGATACAAATTGGATGACATCACAGTATTACGTGTAATGAAATCAAAACAGGCAGTGGTGCCGAGGGTGTCTCTAAATAATAATCCACAGGGCAGTGTGATCATACCAATAGTATGTCTGTTGAGTAGTACTCAGTGAGGTCAGTCTCAGTGCTCCAACGTGCTTATATATACTTTGGCTGAAAAGCTTGCATATTTATTTGCTTGCAGAGAGGTGTTTGTATACGTCATGCTGTGCCGTTTGCGCATGCTCTTTTAAGAAGCATAGCCTACAGTTTGTGATTGATTGTTCTTTTCACAGTGATGCTGTCCCTGATTGAGACTTGTGTAAGGATGTATTAATACTCCGTGCATGTGGTCATGTTCAATGAGATGTGTAATCTAATCTAAGACAGCAGGGGATGTACCGTGATGTGTTCTTTTGTATAAATGTTATGTAGTGTAGCCAAGCGGGGACGTTGGATTCTGACAACATTGCGCGTCCAACGCGCGTTTCCCTCCAGCAAAGGAGCTTCTTCAGGGACTAAATTAAATGTGAGCTATATATAGTAAATACTTGACCTGAAGAAGCTCCTTTGCTGGAGGGAAACGCGCGTTGGACGCGCAATGTGTCAGTCTCCTACTGTGAGCTGTTTTTAATGTTAGTGTTTGCAGTATCCTGGGTGTAACTGTGAAGACCATATGAGTTACTATTTATTATCAATTCATGGTCATTGTGCCTGCTATCCTTGCACCTTATGTGAGGCGTCTCCACATCATATTGCTGTGATTCAAGCCAGCACTGCTGTGTTTGGAAGTTCTATAATACAGCTATTATACCATCACATGCCAGCATTATTATTTAGACCAACATCTCTATGTAAATGTGCAGGGGGAGCTATATTTAGCAGTAATAGGATATTTAATCCTGTGGCAACCTACCTGAATATATTTATATATACTCTACATTTGGTCTCATGGTTGCCCCAGAGGGGTTAATACCTACTCATAGCATTTCCTGTCCTTTACATCCACCATATCAATTGGTACTGGATAGTATGAATAATTAATGACACGGTGCTTTATAGCTATGATTTAATACATTTTTAATACACATACACACGTTACTTGGTAATATATGTTTTAAGGATTTATTAAAGTTAATTTTATACTTGTGGTGTGCATTTAAGTGAATTCTTTTGGGGGCACATCCCTTTTTGTGTTTCCCCTCCCCTTTTCTGATTCACTTTCAGTTCACAGTTTGCACCCACCTTCTGATTACCTCACTTATGAACATAAACACTTCATTCAATTAGTATGGTCCTGTGATCACTCCCCACTCTTTGTTGTTTCGTCACTACTGGACACTGCCCAAGCCAAAGACTATTTTTACGATCGGGACCGGACATGGCGCCGGGTTTTATACATCACTGAACGGGATATATGTCCCGACGCGCTGCCCCGAATACTATTGCTGCCGGAGGCTCCTGGCGTACACTGCCCCATAGTTCAAGTGGATCTCACTGAACCGCTGGCCACTTCCACCCCACAGCGAGAACACGTTCCCGCGCTAGGTGCCGTTGCAGGAGGCCCTGACCGCACCCCTGACAGTAGTCTGAACCCCGGTGGCCGGCGGCACTGGCCTGGGCTCTCCCGTCCACCCCTCCGTTCTGAGGCCCGGGCTAGATAGACGCAGTATGTCAAGGCTAGACACCTACCCTCAGTTGGAGGTAGTCTACAGGACGATCCTCTATTCCAGCGGTTGCCGCAGCATTCACCACTCCACCCAGTCTCTCCAATACCAGAAGTTAAAGGCGTTCTCGGGTGATAAGCCCACACCTCAAGGAGAAGTTGGGATAGAAAATGGCTGGATCATAGAAGGGCAGTAGCTGCCCGAGTGGACCTGCACGGAGGGCGCGTGCGGAGACAGCGCATTGTCAGTGCCTGCGGCCCCCAGCGTCCCACATGGTGCATTACTACCGGGACACCACCCGGATGCTGACGCGGCGGACCTCATTTATTGCTGACCAAGGCCTATGGGACCCCTGGTGGATACATATGCACTGATGGCAAAATTTCATGCTCTGGCCTGCAGAAAGAAGGAGAGAATGGTGTCCGACTTCCTCAGACGTCTACATATAGACTTGTGGGCTAGGGTAGGAAGGGTGTAGTACCAAATGTGGAGGCCGAGCGACTGCGCACTACACAGCTGTTGAGGGGGTCCTCTGCCCTGCATCCATTATCCGTACGTGCAGTGGCTGCCTAACGCCCGGACAAGCCTTGACGTTCCAGACCTAATGGACCGGGTCCAGCGCACGAGACAGTGCTGTTAGGGCGCGCAACTAACTCCAGAAGAAGCATCGCTAGGAGCAAGGGTGCCAAAAAGTCGGAACCAAAAGCCGAAGTGTCCGAGCATGGGGACCCTGACCCAGATGATGGCAGGAGCACCGATGCCGGCCCGACCTCGCCCTATGTCGGGGCAACTCGCCCGCCCGGCGAAACGAGCCTACCTCAGCCAAATACAGTGCTATGCGTGTGGGAAGATGGGACACCTTCGGGCCCGTTGCCCCCTCCCTACGGAAAACAGCATCCGCGCAGGCTCAGTCAATGCCATGCACCCCCCAGGATGGCGCGCAGGAGCCCAACTTCCACGAACAATCGAATTGGACACGCCGCCCGCCATTGTTCGAGTCAGTTATTGAAGGTATCTACGCGTCGGCCTTGCTGGACACGCGGGATCCCAAATGACCATCGTGTACAGGTCCTTTATGATCAACATTTACACCGGTTGCCGTTGCTGCTGCTGACTGGCCTTACGGTTAAGGGGGTTGAAGCCACGAGGATTATCCTCACGATGGAGTCGTGACGGTGCAGTTGGACATTCCACAACTGAACACGGGTAAACCATCCCATGGAAGTGGGAAGCACTAGTGTGCCCGAACCCCAGGACCACCCAGCGCTCGCGATAATTTTGGGGACTAACACCGACATGTTGGCGCGGCGGTGTTCCGCATGTGATTGCAAGAAGCGGGTGAGGCTCCGCTGCTAGCCCTCGCTACGTGTCCAGTACTACAAGAGGTTTGCTGTAAAATCGCGACTGGGAGGAGCATGGGACGCTGTATAGTCAAGAATGGGGACGACTACATTCCCCCGGATGAGGGTAGGATGATGATCGCGGCCTGCCACTACCCGGACCGACGTCCGGAGGATCAGTTTCTTCTCTTTGGAGAGTATGGCCCAGATGAACAGCGGTTTAGGCTAAGAAGTGTTAGCCTTGTAAAGAAATGGCGGCGAAATTCCGGACCGAACCTGGGTGTATGTGCAGAATATCTCCCCATATCCCATGAGTATTGAACGGCGACAGCTGCTGGGTAGAATATACCCCGTAACCCCGAGGAGAAGGCCCTGAAAGAACGGCCAGCGGACACTACCCCCCTAACGACTCCCCGTTGGATTTGACTTCGGAGATTCCCCGCTTCCGGAAAGAATGGAGGGAGAGACTGCGGGCACGCTACAAGACGACAAGAGTCTTTCTCCACGAGTGATATGGATGTGGGGTGCAGGTCGCAGTCGCCGTCACACCATTCGGATGAACGATGTTACCCATTCCGGAGCGCTCCCGTCGTCTAGCCCCCGAGACTGGGAAAAGTGAGAAGGTTGCTCGCCGAAATGGAGGGAGCTGGTATTGTGCAAGGATCCCATAGCCCTTACGCCTCACCCCATCGTGGTAGTCGTCGTAAGAAGAACGGGACGGTCGCTCTGCTGTGTAGATTAAGCAGTACACTAAACAACCGCAGGTCCCTCGATCAGTATACGCTACCACCGGATCGAGGACTCCTGAACTCTTTGACGGGGAGTAAATGGTTCAATATCCAATCTGAGGTCAGGGTACTATCAAGTTGCCAATGGGCGGGGAAGACCAGGAGAAGACGGCCTCATCTGTCCATTAGGGTTCTATCAGTTTACCTGGCATGCCACAAGGGATCTGCAGAGCTCCTGCACCTTCCAGAGGCTGATGGACGGACTCTGGGAGTATGAACCCCCAAGAATGCCTAGTGTTTACTTGATGACATTATAGTGTTCGGGAAAACCTTAGAGGAACAGCGCGCGGATGCGGTTGATGAGTGCTGGACGACTTCAGAAGGAGGGCCTCAAACTATCCTTGAGCAAAAGTCAAGTTTGTCGACCGTCCGTGACATACGTGGGCCATATTGTGTCCGCTGAAGGGGTGTCCACCGATCCAAGGAAGATAGAGGCTGTGGTTAATTGGCCAGGCCCAGAACGTCCAAAACTGCGTTCCTTTTTAGATTTTTGTGGCTATTACCCGACGCTTTGTGTGGAAAGGCTACTCGAGCAAGCCAAACTCCTATAATCATTCTAAGGAGAATTTATCCGGTATAGCAGAACGGAAAAAAGTCACGGCACAAACGCTTTTGGGGAGTAAATGGACCCCTGCTTGCGAACAGCGTTCCTGAATTTAAAAGCCAGTCCACCCGGGCCCCATACGTACCGTATGCTGACCCTGATCGTGAGTACGTGCCTACATGTGGACAGCAGTCTTTGGGCCTAGGAGCAGGCTGCACGCAAAATACGACACGCGGGCATCGTCCTGTGGTGTACGCGAGCCGAGCTTGACCCCCAGTGAACCAGAACTATCCTGTCCACAAACTGGAGTTTTTTGGCAGAAATGGGCGGGTGGGTGGACAAGTTTACACGACTCTTGTATGGAGTGCAGTTGAAGTGCGAACGGACAATAACCACAATGACCTATATTAACACAGTCCGTCCAAACTTAGATGCACCGGACACCGTGGCTGAGAGCCTGGCCAACTATAGTTTCAACCATCAGTATAAAACCCGGGCCGCACCAACGGGGGGCCGATGCTCGGTCTCGGAGACCGGGGACTCTCAGCCCACTACGGATGAGGAAGTATGGGAGGAGATTCGGGCCTGGGATCCGTGCTCTATGTTCGTACAGCCGTGGTTACGATCAGGTGGCGTTCTCAGAGCTAAGAGTCGCTGATTCACTGGGTGGCCACTCCCGAGCCATTCCCCGGCCTATCAGAGTCGAGAAGGAATAGATCTCACTGAAGATAAAATCATTTCCTGGAGAGACTGGTACACCACCAGATCCAAGATCCATGGTGTGGAACTGGCTCGTCAAGCTGTGCAGCAAGGAATTCCTCTATACCTTAAGCAAGCCCCAAAGAACTGGTGAAGCTATTGCTGAAGCGAATTTCGGGAAGTTCGAACTGGACAATTGCCTACTGTATCGGGTAATTCCATACCACAAACCTCCTGACCGGGCGACAACTATTCTTCGCCGGAGCGTCTGAGAAATATGGTTCTCCGGGCCTCACGATGATCACGGCCATCGGGCATTGACAAGACCTTCGGAACTTACTTCAGATCGTTTCTATTTGCCGTAGGATTGAAGAGTCAGTGGAACGACATTGCCGGAGGTGTAGTAGCCGCTCGCTGCGCTTTCGCATAGCAAAACACTCCCCACCAGAGCGGCCCCCATGGCCCATCTGAAGAGTTCTGGACCTATGGATTTGGTGTGCATGGATTTCCTGTGTATTGAGCCCGATAACCGAGGCATCAGCAACGTACTAGTGATTACAGACCACTACACAAGGTACGCACAAGCGTTCCCTACCAAAGATCAAAAGGCAGTGACCGTGGCCAGAGTCTTGTGGGAAAAATACTTTATTCATTACGGATTACCGAACCGCCTCCACTCGGATCAGGGCAGAGATTTTGAGAGTACTCTCATAAAGGAACTGTTAAGGTTACTAAATATAGCTAAGTCACGGACCACCCCGTACCACCCAGAGGGGGATGCCATGCCCGAACGGTTCAACCGCACCCTGCTGGATATGTTGGGGACCCTAAAGGGCTCACAGAAAACAGAATGGAGCAAGCATGTAGAGACATTGGTACATGCTTATAATTGTACCCGACATGAGTCTACCGGGTACACGCCGTACTTCCTGATGTTCGGGAGAGAAGCCCGATTACCTGTAGATGTGAGACTGCGGATATCTACCGATGGGGTATCCAACAGAACTCACTTTCGTTATGTGCAGCGGTTACGGGATGGTCTACAGCAGGCCTATAAACTGGCTGAAAAGGCAGCGGTGAAATTGAATGCGGGTAACAAGAGGCGCTATGATCACAAAGTGCGACATAAGGAAATCCGCCCAGGGGATGCTGTTCTCCTTCGTAATTTAGGCGTTCCCGGAAAGCACAAACTGGCTGATCGGTGGAGAGAAGGGGTGTACGAGGTGGAGTCGCAGATGCCTGGCCTCCCGGTATATTGCATCAAGGACTCTGAAGGTCGGGTAAAGGTGTGGCATAGGAATCATCTACTCCCCATACCTCAAGTAGGGGACAATGAATCGGAAGCACCCACTATCTTCATTAATGGAGAAACTGAATACCCAGAGGATGGCCTAGAGACTGTAATAAATGCCACCTCTGAGAATCCTATGGAGGGAACCTCTCAAAGGGGCCCTCTGGCCGCAGGGGCATCTCCCGAAGGAGCCACGGGTAAAGAGCCCCTTGGTCCAACGGCAGACACGCTGACTCCAATGAGACAGCCATTAGACCCACAGAGCCCGTGCTTTGTACCCCAGAGAGACTTTGTAGATCTGATGAACACCCCCAGGGCAGAAGTGGAAATGCCAGCTGAAACTAGTTAATTCGGGGCACCCCATTATGAGGTTCAGCAGTGGGCTCGGCATAGAATGCACTCAGTAGTGGTCATGTTCAATGAGATGTGTAATCTAATCTAAGACAGCAGGGGATGTACCGTGATGTGTTCTTTTGTATAAATGTTATGTAGTGTAGCCAAGCGGGGACGTTGGATTCTGGGGAGGGGAGAATGTAAGGATGTGTTAATACTCCGTGCATGTGTTCACTGTACGGCGGGTTCCGCGCAGCAAGTTGGTACAGGGCGCTGCCATATTGTTGCGCAATGTTGCGAGGTCACTGGTATAGATAGAGGAAAGGTCGCGCATGCGCCCAGGAAGCGCGCGAACAGCGAACCAATGAAAAGGGACTATGTGCTGAACTTTAACCCCCGCGAATCTTGGATGAGTCAGCTGGGGGCGAAGAGCCAATGAACAGGCTGGGTTGTTAGGGGAGGAGAACTGGAAGCGTGGGGGAGAGCACCACGCTAGCAGAAGGAGTTGGAGTTTTTGCGGAACAGGGAGTGCGAGAGCAGGGGGTCCGTGACCCGCCTGCCTAGGCCAGAGACTATCCCCAGGTCCCTAGGAGTATTCCCCGAGTCACTGTAGGTTGCGGTACTGTAGGGCCGCCCGTAGTGAGGAGCTA